>ML810020.1:59554-76991 GCA_009831015.1 Picea engelmannii
AAAAAATGTGCATTCTCATGCCTTGTAAAAAGACCATCAATGGACAAGAAGAAACAAACAAGTTCTTTGAACAAGTCTGGGAGCACTTTGGGATACCAAGGAGCATCATCTCAGATAGGGACACTTAATTTCTCAGTGCATTTTGGACTACATTGTAGGAGAAGATGGACACTAAGTTGAAGAGGTATACAACATTCCATCCATTCAAATATGGGTATATTAAAGTAGTCTACAAGACTTTGGTGCAACTTTTGAGGGGTTACAATCAAAAGAATCCAAAGAAATGGGATGGAAATATGATCTATATACAACACTCTTATAACAAAAAAGTCCACATTTCTACTGGTAAGTCACCTTCTTTGGCTATTTTATACTTCACCCTTAGATGTTGTATATGGATAACAAGGAGGAGTGTGGGAGGAGCTCACATGAGATGCATTAAAAGTATAAAAAATTGTTGAGAAGATCAAGAAAATCCATTTTCAAGTACAAGAGACACTAAATAAGTCAGAGGAAAAGTACAACGCTAGACATGACCAACATAGAACAGAGAGAACATTTAGAGTGGGAGACAAAGTATGGTTATAGTTGAATAAAGGAAGGCTACAAGGTCTTAGCAAGAATATCAATGCTATGTGGTATGGTCCTTTTGAGGTATTGAAAAAGGTGGGAGATAATGCTTACAAACTTAGTCTACCCCCATACATGTGCATTTACTCAGTAGCGAATGTGGAGAATCTCAAACTCTATGAGCCTTCCATGTTGGATCAGGAGGAGGAGCAGGTCCTATATTCCATAGAGGACTTGGCACCAAATGCTCAAGCAAAGTTGGCATAGGACACAATTTTGTAGAAGCAGTCTAGAACTACAAGATAGGGGCAACATGACGTTTGGTAGATTGGGTTGAAAGGACAACTTCCAAGCAAAACAAAGTGACCATACTCTAGGGAGAAGGTATAGGAAAAAATTCCTCACCTCATTCAGTAAATCTTTTGGGGACCAAAAGCCTCCCTAAATGGGGAGATTGTTGAAATCCTTACTTCAACACCTAGGTATCTTGTTATCTAGTGATTTCCTTACTGTAAATAAAATTAACATCTCACAAAACAACATACACTTGCTGGAATACTCATCTCAAATAAAGATAGTGGAAGCAATACTGGAAATCAAAATCTCAACCGCAATACACAAAGATATTCTGCTCATTAACTAATCTTATAATTCAAATAAATTCAAAGCTTACAATGGCTCCCATACTTGGGAAAATGGCCCACAGAGAAATATAGAAAATGTTAGACAAAACCTACAAATCCTAGCTCTTTCCTATGATTCTATACGACCTTGTACTTTCACTCTTCCCAAGATGTACGTGCCTTTCCTTAAGAAAAATGACATATACACGCCTGTCTCCACTGGGACCACGTACATGCACTCAAAGACTGTACGACAACTCCGTACAATGCGATCCTTCTACCGTGACTTCAATCAACTAAAACCAACTTGCAACTACCTCTGTTTTGTCTTCTCCCTAACTTTATCTCTAGATGAAATTCCTTCTCCACCTATCCAAGATCTCCTTGAATCATAGTCCTTCATGATCCAATCTCTCGAGCAAAATTCATTCTTTTCTCTCTCAAGTGTAATAAAAAATCCTTTGCTTCTACACTCTCGAATGACTCCACACTAGAAAAAGTCATTATTTTCTATCTCTGTGTGAAAAGTATCTTATCCTTTACCCTAGCCTTGATTTTATAATCTTGAGTTATGACCTAACCCTAATCTCTAAAGTGATTGATGGTTGAGATTACTTCTCACCTCACTTGATATAAATGGCTATTATTTAATTCACTAATGCTAATTAAATAATATCTTTAAATAAAACTCAACTCACTAATAAAACAACTTTACTCTATACACTTAGACCTGTGTGGAAATACCTGTCCAATACTACAAACATCAACAGTCCCTCTTAGCAAGGGAGCTATTTCTCGAAGATCCACCTAGAATTGGTTCACCCTTCGACCTTGGCACAATTTCGCACACATCATCATGTACACTGACATCCCTCCAACCTTACTGGTCAACTACTCCTTGAATATTGGAAGTCACATAATCGATGACACTACATATCAATGCCATGAAGTTTGGAAACTTCATTGAAGGCCTACTCTCGCTCAATGTGCTCCTAGGAGACTGTTGGTCATGAGCATCGACCGACATCATCTCATACTAACTCGGTCTCCTAACCTCAATGGAAGGGGATAAATCCCTCCTCCCATCTGAAAGTTGACTCCCCAAATTGGAAGTCTATGAAATCTGCGTATCCTTCGGTTGTTCACCCTTTAGAGCCTCCTTCTCCTCGTCCTTTGTCATTGACATTGATATATGATCCAGAATCCCGTTGGATCCTCTTATAGGCTAGCCCTGCAACCTGTATATCCTGCCCTCTCTAAAACCAATGTTGACTGCTATGTTAGGGCTAGCTCCCTTTGAACACATCAGTACTTTCCCTCTTTGGAAAGTATCGACAAAATGCCTTTCCTCCAAAACTGAAACTGAGCGCAAGTTTTTCTTTAGTTATGGTACATACAATATGTTAGCAACAATTTTTGTCTTGGACATAAAGGTACCCAAGCCTGTAGGTTACACGGGAGCGCCCCAGCGCAATGCAGGAGAATCTCTTTTCCAATCACAAGTCAAGTGAGTGGACGAAGTTTTGATGTCAGTAGCCAAGATCTACCTACAAAACTGATCGACGTGCATCGGGATTTTGGGGCTGCCAAGATTTCCCGAGATTTAGCGCGAAGGATAGCGCCAATAGTTCAAGGTAAATCTGGGTCGTCCAATCCGATTGAGATAGGTGGCAGTCAGTCTGCGTATCGCGGATCGGTGTTTCGGGAGACAAAGGGCCTCCCATTCTCTACAGCTAAAATCGTCGATCGATGAAATGCCGAAAGCACCTTTGGAGCTGAGCCCACGGTCCTAGCACCAGGTCACATCAAGCGAGCCTGTAAGTGGGGGAAGCCCCCTTTATATTAGCGAATACTATCTGAGGCCATTCATCTGAAGGATGCACGGTGCACATCCGCGTCACGTCGGCATTCGGGAATTCGAGGGGTAAGCACAATTTCGCCTCTCGAAACCCCGAATCCCAAAACGTCGAAAGCACCCATAATTAGGCTCATGGTTTTGGCGTCTGGTCACAGAGGAGCAGGCCTAAAAGAAGAGGCGCTAATGTTTATCATTTGACGAGTCGAGCCCGCGGTATGGCCGAATCAGTTCAGAATCATTGGATCAGTGGGGGGACGCGTGGCGACCGTTAGGTTCTCCCAACATTTCGCCCATCGTGATGTCGAAGAAGGAAGACTTGCTCCTTCCTATCCACGAACCTCGAAATGCCGAAAGCACTTAAGAGAATAGGCATAAGGTCACGACCCGTAGTCACTCGAGAAAGTAGAAAAGGGTTGTACGAAGGGCAGGCCAAAAGCGCCGAATTGAGTTTCAGAATGGGGGCACTGTGTTCTCCAGACGCCATTTCAATGTGAGGTAAATCCTGGTACCTGCTGGAAATGAATGAAGAAGAGAGAGGGTGGTTGAAGCCTCGCTTCACTCATTAACTGAAAAGTATGGATGTTCTGGCTGAAAGCCTACCCGAGAAGATCCTTTGTACTGGTTCTTCTCATGGAAGCCACGTCGAGTCCTCAACTCGCCAGGGAAGCCTGCACACGCTAATTCAACATTTAAAGGCTAAGCTACCCCCTTGGTGCGAGCCATGCAGAATTAAGGTGGCGTCTGACAAAGAATACCCGTCCGAATTTGGTTGAAGGGACACCAAGCCTTGGATGACTGAGCACGCCGATGTTAGGTATTTTCCTCTGAGTATATAAACTCGGTCTTTATATTTTGTAATCTATCGATGGTTGAGCAAGGCTCCCAGTTGTAAAACTTTAATGAAGCATTATTGTTCTGGTTATGCATGGACTTTTGAGACTTCTTGTCTTATGAATGTCGGTTTCTTTCACGTCTTTGTTTACACTGTGTTAGAACGACTCAGAATTGGAGAATCCAGTCGAGTTGTAACTGTTATAGGATGATGTAGATTGGATCACTGTAACAGTTGCATTGTTTCTAATCGGTCCTTGTGATTTTCTTAAGAGCTGAACGACTTGGAATTGGAGAATCCAGTCAAGTCCCCCTTTCAGTTTCTCGAAACCCTGAACTAGAGGATCTCAAGTTCAGAGTTTTTATTCTACAAATTACTGAAAGGCCTATTTCCTGAGTGATCCGGATTTATGTAGGAACACAATGAAATATATAAATACACAAAAATGCAGAGATGCAGTTCAAATAAGACTTCATTTCATTAATAACAAATGACTGAAATATGCTTACAGACATAATGGAAATAAACTAGCTAGGGCGCTGGTAGCTTATCTCTGAGAAGAGATGTGGATGCTACTCACATCCATGAGAATATGATTACAATGAGGCTCTAGAGGCCTTTTTACAATAGAAGAGAATGCCAAAATTCATAGATATCCAAAAACCTAACCCTAGGAGATGAAGCGCCAAAAGTCATGTGGGCCCCGTTTGGGTAAGTTAGTACATCAACTTCCAAGAGTCGTAACTTTTGCATACGATCTTTGTTTTAGGCGTGTGATAGCTCATTGGAAAGGTATCATCGAGGAGATTCATTTTGGGGGCTCAATAATGCCTTTGGATATCATTGAGAACCTCGATCTCAAAAAAACTTCATTTAGGCCCTCAAAATGGCCCCGGAAGTTAAAACCTGCTAAAAATAGTAAATTGCCAAATTTGCCAGAAAACTGTTTTGAGCCAGTCGAAAAAGGTGGGTGGCCACCGATATCCACCTGGATCATTGAGGTAGATTCTCCACTCCTCTCACCAATTCTTCAACCTGCTCACTTTCAAATCAACCCACTGACTGAAGTTAGATCAAGACCTCCTTTGTTCCTTACATGCCGGACCCAGTCCCTAAGTTAGAGTGATATCTTCCCGAGTCTCTATCCATTCGATCACCCATTCAAAACTACCGTGACATAAAAATGATGGGCGTCAGGCTCTGCTCCTGCTGCAATCCAGGAGTGACTTCCGTCACCAACATTTCTGGCGCCGTTGCTGGGGACGAAGTTGAAAATCTTCCCTGGGATTGAACGACATTGAGCTTCTGATTCTGAAGGTGCATCATACATCAGAGCCCTTGAATATTGCTACTGTGCACCTCGCAACTCCATTGTGACGACTCCACCGTGGTGAACCTGCCATGTCAAGTGTGGCTTCCAGAGGCAGACACACGTGGTCCCATCCACAACTACCTCTAACTACACCTGAAACTGATCGGAAGGTGGTCCTGGGAAAAGGAAAGGCCTCTGAAAGAGAAGATGCCGCCGCCGAACCAGGTAATCCGCCATCTCCTTCTGTAAGAACTCCATTTTCTCCTCCTCAGCTTCCTAGTAGACCGCTTTCTGAAGTTTCCCGTTTCCTAAGTTTCGAGAGTGTTCCGGTTGAGGTTTCCCCCCCTGGTCTGGGATTAGAGGAATAAATCCTTGTCACTCCCATTTCTCTTGAAGCTGTAACTTGGCGTAGACCCAGGACCACAAAATATTTCCCCACTCCTGGCTTTACAGCTCCTCCTCTTGTTATTGCTTCCGCTTCTACGCGAAGGGAAGCATCAGCCGACTTAAGCTCACTAGCCTTCTCCCTAAATCCCCTATTGTTTCCCACTCCCCTAATAAGCTCATCCCCAGTATCCCCTTTTTGAGCTCCTTCTCCTCTGAGTTCTCCTCCACACAATATCCATATGGCAGGAGAAAATCCCCCTATGACCAGAATGGAGGCCATTATAGCCGCTAGGTATGCTCCCCTCGTGCTACCGCAGCCTCTCAATGCCCTCCCGGCAGATGGTTACCTCAAGCAGCTGCCCAAGTTTACAGGTGAGAGGGACATAACTGCAGAAGAACCCCTAGAAGCCTTTTACCATTTCACAGATGATTATGTCATCATGCATGTATACATATGGATGAGGATTTTTGTCCATAGCCTTCAAGGCGAGGCTAGAAAATGGTTCAAGGCCATACCTCCTGGATCTATTGATGAGATCGAAGCTTTAGATAATGCCTTTTTGAGACAGGGGGGAGATAAAAAAGACTTCATGTATTACATGACAGAGTTTGGTTCTTTGAAGAGAAAGGAAGGAGAGTCTGTCTCCGACTTCTCCAAGAGATTTAATAAAATGTACAACAAAATCCCTGCTGAGATAAAACCCTTCGAATCTTCTGCAAAGATCACTTATGCTAGCGCCTTTGATCCCGATTTCTGCCTCCTGTTGAGGGAAAGAAGAGCCACTACTCTGGCCCATATGAAAGATGCAGCTGTGGAGGTAGAATCTAATATATTGGCTGTTGACCGACTCAGGAACACTGCTGGTAGAAACATATCTAGGCAGAGGCCTAAAGCTTCCTCATCCAGCTCCCCTCCCCTGCCCCTTCAGACAGATGAGACAACTAGAATACTAAAGTCATTTTCTGTTAGAATGGAAAGGTGGGAGTTAGAAGGGAAGCCCATATACAGAAATCCCCAGAATGCTAATGGTAGAGGTTTCAGAAGACTTGATAACAATGGACCACAGGCCTTCCCAAGGGAACAAAAGGAAAAATATAGAGAAGATCAAAGGATTCAAACCCCTATCCAAAATAACCTGGTTACTCATGAGGGAGGGGAGGAGATAAACGAGTTCGACCCCGAAATTCATTGTGTTGAAGAAGCTCCTCATTTTCCACATTTGACTCAGTCTGCATATGAAAAATCCCTGATGAACATCCAAATCCATGAGTTAGGTAAGGGAGAAAGGGCCGGTCACACTTCTAACAGATACAATATCAGGTCAAAAAAGAAAGAAGGAGAATTTGACAGCCAAGACCAGCCCCTCATAGCAGATAGGCCTACTAAATCTGCAACAGCCACTACTAAAGAAAAGAAAACTCAGAGTGCTTTGCCAACAGCCAAGGAGCCTGTCATTGAGGTAAGGGAAGTTCCTAAGCGTATCCCCTCCTTCAATTTTGAGAATGATATTAAGAAGATTAGAATTCCTGTACCCCTATCTGAACTCATTAAAAACAAAGATTTCAAAAGGTCCCTCTCCAAGTTGCTACATTCTGAGTCCCCCCAGCCTCCCTCTGACTCAATGAACCTTCAAGATGAAAAGATGGCAGTTGTCCTAGGGCCCATGGTAGAAGATAGAGATGATTCATCCCCTCCCTTCTACACATCCCTAAATATACATGATAAAGTGATGCATAATTGCCTCATGGATTCAGGGGCTTCCCATAACCTTATGCCCAAAATAGTAATGGAAGAATTGGGACTGGAGGTGACAAAAGCTTATCATGATTTGTATTCTTTTGATTCGAGGAGAGTGCAGTGTCTAGGAGTCATCAAAAACCTGGTGGTTTCTTTGTTTCAGCTACCCATGAAAAGTGTGGTCATGGATATTGTGGTAGCCGACGTTCCCCCCAAGTTCGGCATGCTGTTGTCAAGGTCTTGGATTAAAAGAATTGGAGGAATGTTGCAGATGGATATCACGTATGCCACCATTCTGGTCTTTGGAGGGGAACATAGGAGGTTGTACAGAGAAGCCCAGCTAGCCTATATTGTCAGTGATGAAACAAACCCCACTAACCACCCCATATTTGCACTTGACACCGACTTAGGGTCTAGTTTGTTACAGATCACTGGAACTCCTGAGGTCCCTTTACAGATAAGAAAGCAACCCATTCTTAATCAACAGATACCTCCTCCAACCACCTCTGTTTGGAAGATGTTCTTTGACAGAGCTTCCTCCAGTATAGGCGCAGGCGCTGGAGTGATTTTCATATCGCCTTGTCAGGAGACCATATCCTTGTCATACAAGCTGGAATTTGAAACTACCAACAATGTGGTGGAATATGAAGCTCTTGTTCTTGGTATGAGGGCTGCAAAAGAAATGGGAATTGAAGAGGTGTCAGTGTTCGGAGATGTAGAATTGATAATCCAACAGGTCAGGAATGTTTATCAGGCCAAGCATCCTCAGCTCAGGAGTTACAGAAATGAGGTATGGGACCTAATTGATAATTTCTTTTCAGCTTTCAACATTACTTTTGTCCCAAGGGAAGAAAATACCTCGTCCGACTCCTTAGCCGTCTCGGCTAGTCTGTTCAGGGTCCCTCTGCCATCGAAGATCCATGGTGAGGTCGAAATAAGATACAGACCATCCATCCCGGACAATGTAAAGCATTGGGAGGTATTCGATGACAATCTTGAAATCAAAATTTTTCTTCAGTTCATCGATGAGTTTTCAACATTGCACATTGATCAGGATCCCGACCCGGAAGGCGACCCTCACCCTTAGGTGTTTGCAAATAAAATTGCTAATCACCAGATTATTCAGTTGCCTAGAAATCACATTCCAATGGGATTAGTCCCTTTGGAAAGATTGTTTTATAGGAATGATGTGGCAGTAAAAGGTAAGGTTTCAAATGAAGATGCTGATATAGCCGAATGCAACATTGACACACAGGAGGAGCCTAGGTTTGTCAAATTATCAAGCAGTTTGACCAGAGAACAGAGGGCCGAATATACTGAGTTGTTGAAAGAGTTTGTTGATGTGTTTGCATGGACATATGAAGACCTAAAGACTTATGCCCCATCTGTCATTGAGCATAAGATTCCACTGAAAGAAGAGGCTAAACCATTCAGGAAGAAGCTGAGGCAGATAAATCCCATGTTGCTACCTGTCATGGAGAAAGAAGTGAAGAAATTGCTAGATGCCCAAATCATTGTCCCCTTGAGATATTCCGAGTGGGTGGCCAATTTGGTTCCAGTAAGGAAGAAAAGTGGAGAAATCAGACTCTGTGTTGATTTCAGGAACTTGAACAGGAGCTCAAGGAAAGACAATTATCCCCTGCCCAACATGGAACACATACTGCAAAGGGTAACAGGTGCATCTAGGATATCCATGACTGACGACTTTTCTGGTTATAATCAGATATCAGTCATGCCTGAGGACAGAGAAAAAATAACCTTCACCACTCCTTGGGGTACATTCATGTATGCCAAAATGCCTTTCGGATTGATGAATGTGGGAGCAACATTTCAACGAGCCATGGATATAGCCTTCATCAGAGAGAAAGACCAGTTTGTAGTGATCTACCTATACGACATCACAGTCTTCTCCAGGTCTGATAAAGAGCACTGCCATCACTTAAGGAAAGTTTTCTTGAAGTGCCAGAGGTTTGGTCTCTCCCTAAATCCCAATAAGTCCTTATTTGCTATAATGGAGGGCAAGCTGTTGGGACATATAGTATCAGTGGAAGGGGTGAGGATTGATCCCACCAGAGTGGAAGCAATTCAAACCCTGTCACTTCCCAGGTCTAAAAAAGAGGTCCAGGCCTTTTTAGGAAAAAATAATTTCTTGAGGAGATTCGTCTCAAATTTTGCTAAATCGGTAAAACACTTCATGGCCATGCTCAGCAAGGGAAACAAAGTGAAATGGATCGCTGAAACTAGGGAATCTTTTGTCCAAATAAAGAGGGCACTAACTGAGGCACTTGTGCTGATTAGTCCTGATTATTCCAAACCTTTCCTAGTTTTTTCTTTTGCTTCTTTCGACACAGTAGCAGCAGTATTATTGCAGAGAAATGAGGAAGGATGAGAGCAACCCATTGCCTTCTTCAGCAGGGCATTAAGAGATGCAGAGATCAGGTATGAAATCATGGAGAAACAGGCCTATGCCTTAGTGAAAGCTCTCAAAGATTTCAGAGTCTATGTCTTGCACTCAAAGGTAACCGCATATGTTCCTTCGGCTTCCATGAAGGACATCTTGGTGCAACCCGATATAGATGGGAGAAGAGGTAGATGGATCACTAGAATCCTAGAATTTGACTTGGAAATAAAGCCCACCAAGTTGGTCAAGGGGCAAGGTTTATCCAAGCTACTGGCTGAATCCAATTACGAAGCCTTGGGCGTTAGTTTCATCAATACCTTCTTAGGAATTCAACAAGATGAGTTGCCAAGTCAATGCTCTCAGGAAGGCATATTGCTGGCAGAGTGTGCCTGATATCATGACATTTTGTACTTTCTACATGAATTGAAGCCCCCGGATGGAATGTGTAAAAGTAAGGCAAGAGCTTTAAAGCTCAAGACAGTTAGATATTGCCTCATTGGGAAAGTCTTATACTGGAGAGACCCTCTAGGAGTGCTGCTGAGATGTCTGAACCCACTAGAAGCCGAGAAAGTTATGTTCGATTTCCACAGAGGCCTTTGTGGGGGGCATCATTTCTAGAAGACCACAGCTCACAAAATCCTCAAGGCTGGGTATTACTGGCCCACTTTATTCTTTGATGTCAGCAGAGAAATCAGGGCCTGCGTCAAATGCCAAAAGTTCTCAGGGAAACAACAGCTTGGGCCACTGCCAATGAAGCCTGTGATAGCTTCAACACCTTTTCAACAGTGGGGGCTAGACTTTATTGGGGAAATTCATCCTCCCTCAAGTGTCCAACACAGATTGATCCTGACTGCAACAGATTATTTCACCAAGTGGATAGAAGCTACCCCCACCAGAAGTACATCTGACAAAGTAATTATTAGCTTCCTGGAGGATAYCATAGCCATAWYTGGCTGTCCCARCAGAATMGTCACTGATAATGCTGCTTCTTTCAAAGMTGAATCTCTCATTAAATTCTGTGAGCAGTTCCATATCTCGCTAATTCATTCCACCCCCTACTATCCCAGGGCAATGGTTTAGTAGAGTCCTCCAACAAGGGCCTGATAAGAATCATCAAAAGACTATTGGAAGACAAMAAAAGGGCCTGGGATTCGAAGTTAAAATTTTCTTTATGGGCTGATCGAGTGACAACGAAGAAATCCCTGGGCACCTCGCCTTTTTAGCTGGTTTACGGAGCAGAGGCGGTCTTTCCCACTCAGMTCACCTTACCTGTGGCAAAGTTCTTTCAAGATTATGAAGGAGAGMTGGATCATATGATCAGAAKGATTCATCAGATARTAGATGTACAACATATCAGGGGACGGGTGAGGGACACAGCTCATAGTCATTAGCAAAGGGTCAAACAAGCTTTTGACAGGAAGGTCAGGAAGAAGRAGTTMGAGATCRGGGATTTGGTACTTAAGTGGTATGCACCYAGACAGGATAAGGGTGAACACAACAAATTTGACRCCCTCTGGATCGACCCCTTCAAAATATCYKAGGTTTTMTCAAACAACACRTACCAGTTGCAAAATCTGGAGGGTGAAGAGGTTTTCAASAGCCCAGTAAATGGGCATTTTCTGAAGAAATGTTTTTTTTGAGCCTTAGATGACTCCTTTGTTTGTAAATATTGTCCTTTAGTTCTTTGTTCATTTTCTGTTTGTATATTTTCGGCTTAGTAAATGACTCCATAGCCCAATAGCAAGGCACTGAAAATGCAGAATGAGTTCTTACAACATCACAGGGATGACTCTATCCCCCATGGAGCCTAATGTTAGCGACAATTTTTGTCTTGGACACAAAGGTACCCAGGCTTGCAGGTTACACGGGAGCGCCCCAGTGCAACACAAGAGAATCTCTTTTCTAATCACAAGTCAAGCGAGTGGGCGAAGTTTTGATGTCAGCAGCCGATATCTACCTACAAAACTGATCGACGTGCATCGGGATTTGAGGGCTGCCAAGATTGCCCGAGATTTAGCGCGAAGGGTAGCGCCAATAGTTCAAGGTAAATCTGGGTCGTCCGATACGATTGAGACAGGTGGCATTCAGTCAGCGTATCACGAATCGGTGTTTCGGGAGACAAAGGGCCTCCCATTCTCTACAACTAAAATCGCCGATCGACGAAATGACGAAAGAACCTTTGGAGCTGAGCCCACGGTCCTAGCACCAGGTCACATCAAGAGAGCCTGTAAGAGGGGGAAGCACCAGGTCACATCCACGTCACATTGGCATTCAGGAATTCGAGGGGTAAGCACACCTCGTTATTTCGCCTCTCGAGACCCCGAATCCTGAAACACCGAAAGCGCCCAGAATTAGGCTCATGGTTTTGGCGTCTGGTCACAGAGGTGCAGGCCTAAAAGAAGAGGTGCTAATGTTTATCATTTGACGAGCCGGGCCCGCGGTATGGCCGAATCAGTTCAGAATCATCGGATCAGTAGGGGGACGTGTGGTGACCGTTAGGTTCTCCCAGCATTTGGCCCATCGTGATGTCAAAGAAGGAAGACTTTCTCCTTCCTATCCATGAACCCCAAAATGTCAAAAGCACTTTGGAGAATAGGCATAAGGTCACGACCCGTAGTCACTAGAGAAAGTAGAAAAGGGATGTACGAAGGGCAGGCCAAAAGCGTCGAATTGAGTTTCAAAATTGGGGCACTGTGTTCTCCAGACGCCGTTTGAACGCGAGATAAATCCCAGTACCTGCTGGAAATCAATGAAGAAGAGAGAGGGTGGTTGAAGCCTCGCTTCACTCATTAATTGCAAAGCATGGATGTTCTGGATGAAAGACTACCCGAGAAGGTCCTCTGTATTGGTTCTTCTCATGGAAGCCACGCCGAGTCCTCGACTCGCCAGGGAAGCCTGCACATGCTAATTCAACATTTAAAGGCTCAACTACCCCCCTGGCGCGTGCCATGCAGAATTAAGGTGGCGTCTGACAAAGAATACCCGTCCGAATTTGGTTGAAGGGACACCAAGACTTGGATGACTTAGCACACCAATGTTAGGTGTTTTCCTCTAAGTATATAAACTCAATCTTTATATTTTGTAATCTATCGATGGTTGAGCAAGGCTCCCAATTGTAAAACTTTAATGAAGCATTGTTGTTCTGGTTATGCATGGAATTTTGAGACTTCTTGTCTTATGAATGTCAGTTTCTTTCACGTATTTGTTTACACTATGTTAGAATGACTCGGAATTGGAGAATCCAGTCGAGTTGTAACTGTTATAGGATGATGTAGACTGGATCACTGTAACAGTTGCATTGTTTCTAATCGGTCCTTGTGATTTTCTTAAGCACTGAATGACTTGGAATTGGAGAATCCGGTCAAGTCCCCCTTTCAGTTTCTTGAAACCCTGAACCAGAGGATCTCAAGTTCAGAGTTTTTCTTCTACAAATTACTGAAAGGCCTTTTGCTTGAGGTAGCTTGTCCACTCCTCTCACCAAGTCTTCAACCTGCTCACTTTCAAATCAACCCACTGACTGAAGTTAGATCAAGACCTCCTTTGTTCCTTACATGCCGCACTGAGTCCCTGAGTTAGAGTGATATCTTCCCGAGTCTCTATCCATTCGATCACCCATTCAAAACTACCGTGACATAAAACTGATGGGCGTCCGGCTCTGCTCCTGCTGCAATCCAGGAGGGACTTCCGTCGCCAACACAATACACCTCCCACATCCAGAGAACTACCTGAATCCAACTGGAACTTGACTATCCCAACTCCCTCTACACCACACTTGGTATGAGTGCCAAACTTGACCTGTAGATTTGAGTCCTTCTTTGAAAAACTAGTGAACAACTCATGACATGTCCCCATCATGTGACGAGATTCCCCACTATCCATGAACGATGCAGTACTAGAAAATGTGATCGAAAGACATGAGACTAATGAGAACTCATTCTCAATCTTCTCAGCAAAATCCTTAACTTGAGCTTCTGCAGATGCTTCTACCTACTGCCACTGACTCTTCACTTTATTCTTGTTGTGACACTATGAAGCATAGTTCCCATACTTGTGGCACATGAAGCACTTGATTTTACTCAAGTCCTTCCCTAACTCTAAGGTTGAATCCTCACCCTACTTTATGGAACCCTTTCCTTTTCCATTCCTTTCCTTACTAACAAGGGCAAGGTTCTCCTCCTCTTCATCTTCCTGCTTTCTTGCTTTAGACTCATATCAAGTCTCTTCCTAGATGCAATCATCCCAAAGCCTCTACCAATGTGGGAGATGTTCCTAAGCGTAGATTCCCTTGATAAATGGTTCCAAAGACTTGGGAAGACCATTCAATGCCACATTGATGAGCTATGCATCCTTCATTTTCTCCCCTATGGTTGCAAGCTGATAATGCACCTGTGTGATCCTCATGAAATAGTTGATAACATTATTAGATCTAGATATTTGCATCGATCTGAGTTTATTCCTTAAGACCATATTATTATTCATGTTTGTGCTCTAGAGTAATCCTACCAAGGCATAAAACATCTCTCTGGCCTTCTTCTTCTCGGATAATTGAGGAATTAGACGATCCTTCACAGAATCCAAGATGACCCTCTGTGCTTTGATATCCTTCTCGTGAGCTTCTAAAGTTGTTGGATCTATCGGTGGAACGACTAATTTTTTCACTAACTCCCAAAGGTCATATTCCTTTAACGCCAAAGTCACTCTTGCTTTCCAAGATAGGAATTTGGATGCTCCATCCAATCTATCTTCAACTCTTAAAAGTGATGCTTCCATCCCTAAGACCTGATAAAATACCCTGGAAATAACTTGCTTCTGAAATTACACTTGTATGCATCTTTCACAACTGAAGCCCGCGTATGTATGAAACTTCCTTTACTAAAACCTGCGTATGTATGCATCCGTGCTTACTGTAACCCACATATACGTGCCTATCTCCAAATACACCCATGTATATAATATAACAACCCTAATTAATTATTTAATTATCATGGTTGTTAAATTTAATTTAATTAATTATCAAAATAAATTCATTGAGTCTTTTATTATAATATTATTAACTTTTTAGGTGAAGTAATTAATGGGAGGGATAAGGTTGTTGATGAATTAATGGGGGGATAAGGTAGTTGGAGAATTGAATGAGAGAGAGGGATTCGAGGGAGGAGGACAAGTAAGAGGGGAGAGGACTTGGAGAGGAGTATTTTGTTGTTTTGGTTTTTGGGAGGTGAAATTGGGGGAAGAAGGAGGAAGAAATTATGAAAGGAGGAGGAGATTGGTGAACATATTGGTTTTTGGGAAATATCACAGGGACACTGTTGTTGCTGGGAATTTTGGGCTCCGAGCCTAGGAAATTGCAAGGATTCCTGGAGCTAGGGAGTCGAAGAGGCTGTTCCTAGTTGGCTGGGAGGTTAATATTCAGTTTTGGGCAGTTTGGGCAAATCAAGGACAACCAAAAAAGGGGATAAATCAACTAATATACAGGTTGATGTACGTATTTTGTGCATTTTACTAGTTGATCTGTAGTTATTATATTGTTATTATGCTGCTGTTGATATACTTCCTAGTATAAAGAAAATCATGAAAAGGAAAAACTTTAACTAAATTGAATTTATTTCAGTAGAAGATGAATATATATTTATTTATTTTGAGGCTCTGTATGAAAGGCCTTACAAACGATATCAGAGCCTGGTTTCAAAACTGAACCCTAGGCTTGACCACCCACATAACTGTAAAAATCTATGCCCAAACACCTAACCTACAACCTAGAAACCCTTTATTTACAGACCATAAAACCTATGAAGACTACCCAGACAGTCTTGAAAACGCAAACAAACAGTCTTTCCTGTAGATTGTTTGCAGATTCGTAAAGGAGCTTTCCAAGTCCAAATTCTAACGGATAAATAAATGAGGAGAATTTCTAAAAACATGTACTTCATAATGATAGAACCAAAATATGTTTTTGTATGTTTAACTTGTTGTTGCATGATAACCTGCAAAAAAAAAGAAAGCAATAACATATACACAATTTTTTTTGCAAATAAAATAAACAAATAAACAAATAAATAAATTATTGGGCATTGAGCCCAATTTCCAAGTCTACAAGCTAAGCCCCTGGAGCCATTCCTCTTGGTAGCTTACTCAAGGATTCAAGGAGGTCCTCATCAACAACCTTGATAGGTCGGAAAAAAACTACACACTCATAGCCGCCAACTTCCTTCTGCAAATCATTGTCAGGTTCTTCAGCTCCAAATAGGACAAGCCTTTCTTCATCACTCTTACTAAAATAAACCTTCCTGCGTACAAGCGTAGATATGTCTCTTTCTACATAATGGAGGTGATTGTACATTGATGGACTGATGTCAAGAAATAATACCAATGATTCCTCAATCTGTAGCACCCAAGAGCTATACCAAAGTCAAGTCACATGCAAAATCATTCAACACCAAGTTAGCACCCAAGACCAAACTCCAAGCCACGACCAAAGGCTATGCAGTACACTCCCTCTTACAAAGACCTATTTTTACATCCATCCACAACCTTAAACACACACTGTAACAACCATATATATCATGCATACTACTCTTAAGTTTTTTTTGTAAAGAAAAAAAAATAATGAAGATATGAACTGCTACAAAATACTAACTATGCAAGTGTGATTATGATAGTCAAACCATTCGCGCATCTGCACACAATGTGCGCCATTTCTATTATATTTTCCAACTGCACGAAGCACATCAAATTCTATCATTGCAACCTCTAGGTACTTTTAAGCCACAAATGATTTCAATGGCCACAAGATCCTTTGATTTTCGGTCCCAACATCCCAGAACTTGACCAAATGCTCCTTCACTCATTTTGCTGAGTATTTTTTATCAAGGCGTCAAATTCTCTCCAAGTTCAAACATGTAGTGCCCATCCTTGTCGTCTCTGCTTCTTAGTGGTTTTTTTCTGAGCCGCCTCAAGATGAGATAAGAAAGATATATATGGTCTAGTAAGGAACCGCTTCATATTGAGATGTCTGAGAAGTGAGCGCATGCACAAATATCATCAGGGAGATCCTCCCCAATCATGCCCCAAAACCAAGCAACTTACTCTGTCGCTCCTCTCTTCTGGAAGTAGGGAGGAAAAGACAAAAGGAAAGAGACGACCAATCCACTCTACTCCTATCTTCTTGGCATGGATTTCTCTCATAAATATAACTATAACAATGGGTATGTGGGATATTACTCCTATGTTTTGCCTCATTCATTTTTGAATGACCACATTTTTTTTTTTTTAATCATTTTGAGTTGGCCCAAACTCCCTTGCAACCAATATAACAAAACCTTGAATCCAACGTAAAGGAGCTGGAATGGGGTGCCAAGGGTGTTCGATGCATCCAAGTTAGCGCCATGGAAGTTATAGTCTAGTGAAAGTTCCATTAGAGAGGGTTGAAGCTCTACCCATAACGATGACCAGAATATGACCACGAACGACAATGAAGATTTCCCAATTCTGGACTTAGCAATTGCAATGGAAACAGGGGCGAAGCATGAGCCATAAGGCGAATATGAAAGTGAGAACTAGAGACCCCTACTTCAACGACTACAATGAATTCTGCAAGGAGGTGAGAAAGGTGGAGAAATTCGAGAAGATAATCCTCTCTCAGCCTAACCAGTCCGATCTTGCAGAGGAAGAGGAAGAGGAGCCCTTGGCCTGCAGGGCGGTCGGGGAGGAATGATG
>ML810020.1:77261-109481 GCA_009831015.1 Picea engelmannii
TTTTTTTTTTTTTAAAGGGGGGATTAGGAATATATATATATATTAATTTTAAATGTTGTGTTAATATAAGATTAATAATAGTGATTAGTCCTAGTATGTGGATTAATATTAGTATAATATTAAGGGGATCAAAATTTGAAACTTAGGTTAATGGATTTAATTTATGTTCAAAGGTTATTGGTTGTAATAATTAATTGATGTATGGTTAGAATTACAAAAAAATAAATCTTAAAACTTATAAAGGTATAGAGGGCTATAAAAGGCTAAGGGAGGGGAAAGTTCATGCATGCCAAATAAATAAGTTGGGGTAATTAGAAAGTACGATGTAGTGTTATCATAGCAAGAAAGGTGAGAGAGTTGTTAGGATTCATGAATGAAGTTACCAAGCTTAGAGGCTTTTGACCCGACTTTTAGCCACTTACCTTAAATAGAGTACTTTCTGTTTACATACAAGTAAAAAAAAACTTATGCCTAACCCTATGTTTGAAAGTACAAGTTTGATAAAATGTGGAATCATGCCTAGCATTTGGTTGATGCATATTCAATCATTTAAAATGGTTAGGACTCAAGGAAATCGAGGCCGAGGGGCATCGTCGCAAGGAACGCCAACGTCGACGCTGCCACCACCATCGTCTAAATTAGCTCTCATTTTGCGCTCTTTGGAGGCTATTAATGAGACATTAAAGGGACGCCATTCAATAGATATCGAAGTGGAACCCCCACCATCTAGAGTGGGTAACCCTGAAGCATCAAGGGACTCAGAGGGAGGGCATCCACCAGGGGACATCACTAGAGAACTATAGAAGATCAAACTCCTAGAGTTTGCTGGGGGTCGTGTAAGTGGATGTGTAGAGGCATGGTTGGAAGGAATGACGTGATGTTTTTCCTTAAGATACTATGCTTCCACATCAAAGGCGAAGATAACAATCTTTCAGTTGAGGGATAGTGCCTTGAACTGGTGGGGTAATTTGGAGAGGAAGTCACACCTTATCCCAGACACCATCTCTTGGGAGATTTTTGAGGAAAGGTTCCAGAGGAAATATTTGCCTGCTTACTATGAGGAACAACAGGTTGGAGAATTCCATGCTCTAGTTTAGGGGAATAGGACCGTGGAAGAGTACGAGATTAGGTTCATGGAGTTAGTAAAATATGTCTCGTACATGGATACCGATCAACGACAATCATAAAATTTTGTGTACGCGTTAAACCCTAAGATAAGGGCCATGGTACGGATGTGGAAACCATTGTCAGTAGCCAAAGTAGTTGAAAATGATCGTTACGCAAAGGGGAATATGAGATTAAACATAGGTATGAGGTCAACCATTCCACAACATCCTGGATTCTTGGGGAAGGCCCCTAGGACATTCTCTAGGGGAGGAAGATCTAGGACACAGTGGTGGAGTTGTTAGGTATGCTAAATCATGTCAATGTTAAAATTTTATTTGATTCTGGTGCTATAAATAGTTTCAATTCACCTTGTGCATTAGAAAAGTGTGGTTTGGCAGCCTACGAGCACGATGACTTTAAACAAGTTGAGATGGATTTAGGGGAAAAAACAAGCAGTAGGACATAGCCTCGATAATTGTCTAGTAGACCTGGGAGTGTGTACTACTAGATTGAAGGTGTATGTCATTGCTCTAGGGATGTACGACCTAATCATTAGAATGGATTGGTTAGAAGCCCATCGAGCTTTGGTAGATTGTTTTGCGAAAATGGTGCTTTGTGTTGACGATGAAGGAAGGTCGGTAGAGATCCACAATGTACGAAGGAAAGTGTCTCTATGCTTTATCTCGACCATGAGGGTTAAACGTTGCATGAGGAAAGGTTTCCGATTATATGTAGTGAAAGAAATCAATGAAGGGAAAGGACCCTCCTTGGATCAATATCTAGTATTGTCGAAGTTTAAGGATGTCTTTCCGAAAGAGTTGCCAGGGTTACCACCTGAGAAGGAGCTTGATTTGAACATTGAGAGAAAACCTAGTGCGAAGCCAATTTCCAAGACACCATATAGGATGATGACACTAAAACTTTGTGAGCTGCAGATGCAGTTGAAGGAACTACTTGACTTAGGGCCAATAAGGCCTAGTGTATCACCTTGGGGTGCACCAATAATTTTTGTCAAGAAGAAGGATGGTTCTTTATGACTGTGTATAGATTATAGGGACTTGAACCGTGCTACAGTGAAAAATAGGTACCCAATGCCACAGATAGATGATCTCTTTGATCAGATGAAAAGAGCAACAATGTTCTCAAAAATTGATCTGCGATCAGGGTATCACCAGTTAAGGATTAAGGAAGGAGATATTCCTAAAATGACCTTTCGAACTTGATTTGGGCATTATGAGTTCGTTGTAGTACCTTTTGGTTTGACTAATGTGCCAAAAGTATTCATGTGCCTTATGAATGGTGTATTCCAAAAGTACTTAGACCGCTTTGTACAGGTCTTTCTGGATGATATCCTCATCTATTCCAAGAACGAAAGAGAACACGAGGAACACTTGCGAGTGGTGTTGTCATGCCTTAGAGAGAAAAAATTGTATGGAAAGTTGTCGAAGAGTTCTTTCTTTCAGAAATAAATTCACTATTTAGGTCATATCATTTTCGGTGAAGGAATCTCTGTGGATCCAGAAAAGGTAAAGGCCATTATGGAATGGCCAGTGTCGAAAAATTCTCATGAGGTGAGAAGCTTCATGGGGCTAGCTGGTTATTATCGAAGGTTTGTGGAAGGGTTCTCTAAGATAGAGAAACCCATCACCACCTTGCAACGCAAGGGGGTCAAGTATGAATTGACAGAGGAATGTGATACTGCATTCATCAAGCTTAAGAGGTTACTAACCAATGCACCAATTCTACGAGTGTCGTATATGGGAAAATACTTCATAGTCTGCACAGATGCCTCAAAGAAAGGATTGGCGGCCGTGCTAATGTAGGATGGGGGAGTGATAGCGTATGCATCAAGAAATTTGAAGCAACACGAGGAGATTTACGCTACTCATGATTTAGAGTTGGAAGCTGTAATGCTAGCTCTGAAGCTTTGGAGGCATTATCTAGTGGGGAGAATCTTTGAGCTAAAAAAAAACCATGAAAGCTTAAATCATCTCTTCACTCAAAGGGATCTGAATGCTAGGAAGAGGCGATGGAGTGAGTTTATGAGTGAGTACTATTTTTGAATTTCATACATTAATGGAAATGAGAATATGGTCACGGATGCCTTGAGCAGGAGACCACGTGTCTTTTCCTTGGTACCCTTAAAAGTTAATCTGAGGGAGTGTGTGTTGGGGAAACTTCTTGGAGATAGTTGGTATTTAAAGGTTACTTCAACCCTCCAGAGTTGAAGGAAATTAGATCCAAAGTATGAAGGATATAGCCTGGAAGCAGATGGATTATTAAGATATCAGGGAAGGATGTACATACCCGAAGGTGGGGATATTCAAAGCATCATACTTAAGGAACCCATAGAGCACTTTATTGTGCACATCCGGGTGTGAAGAAAATGTTCATAGACATGAAGAAGCTTTTCTTCTGGGTAGGCATGAAGCGTGATGTAGTACATTTCATTGCCAAGTGCCTAGAATGTTAAGAAGTGAAGGATGACCACCACCACCCGACATGTCTCCTACAACTGCATATTGTTCCTATGTCCAAGTGGGAAGTCATTTCTATGGATTTTGTTGTGGGATTTCCACTCACATTGCATAGACACAATGCCATTCTTGTGATAGTTGATAAGTTGACCAAGAGTGCTCATTTTATTCTGGTTAGAGACACTTATGACATCACTGATGTGGAACACATGTTTATAAGTGAGGTCATCTGTCTGCATGGGTTATCCAAGAAGATCATTTCAGATAGGGACTCCCGATTCACATCTAGGTTTTGGAAAAGTTTATAGTCAACATTGGGAAATCAGTTGAACTTAAGCACAACATATCATCCCAAAACAGATGGGAAAACTGAAAGAGTAAATAAGGTTTTGGAATACATGCTTAGGATGTATGTTATGGATAATCAAACCCATTGGGAGAAGTACCTACCTTTGGTAGAGTTCTCCTACAATAACAATTTTCATATCTCCATTGGAATGCCACCCTATCAAGCTTTGTATGGAAGGCCATGCATGACACCGTTGAGTTGGGAAAGGTTATAAGACCGAGTAATAGTTGGGCTAGAATTGATTCAAGAGATGGAGGAACAAGTGATTCAGATTAGGCAACAACTAAAGGAAGCACATGATAGACATAAAAGTTATGTTGATGCACATAGGACTAACCAAAGTTATAAAGTGGGAGATCAGGTTTTCATTCGTATAAGGCCTAATAAGAGTACCATTCGGTTTGGGAAGGGGAAAAAGTTGTCGTCTCGATTTATAGGACCGTTAAAAATACAAGAGATAATTGGACCCGTTTCCTATCGTCTCGTACTTCCACCCCACTTGCATAAAACTCACAATGTTTTTCATGTATTTGTTCTACGTCATTATGTTGCTGATGAATCTCATAAGATGAATTGGAAGGAATTGCAGGTATCAAACTCAGGAACCCTCACGGTAGAACCGTTACGCATATTGGACCGTAGGGTCTGACAGGCCAGGAACCGTTTGGTAGACAAAGTTAAGGTCCAGTGGGACAAGTATAGCCCAAGATCTGCTACTTGGGAGGATGCAAAGAAAGTACGACGATATCATCCCTCACTTTTTGAACACCTCAAGAATATGTTTTCCCGAAGGTTGGGTGTATGTAATGCCACCTTTTGACTTAGACAACTAGAATTACTTAAGTTCTAATCATCTTTTGTTTTCTATTCACTGTGAAACTATTAATGATACACTTGAAATTTTAAGACATATGAACCTATGTGAAGGTCAATTCTATGAATGTTTAACGTTATTTGAATTATGATGGATATTATGAAATCTATTTCTAACTTGAAAATTTTGACATTTAAATTTGTTGGTATGTGGATACCAGATTATTATGATTAAATGAATTTACATGATGATAATGCATGGATATGTATGGTTTGCATTATAGACTAATATGAAGGTCAATAGGCTATGAAATAGCTAAAGAATAATGATGATAAAAGGTTGATGTCATGAACATTGACCATGAAACAATATGGTATGAATTTTGTATGTGAAATTATATTGGCTCAAATGCATTGCTATGATATGTGGACAAGTACAGGTT
This sequence comes from Picea engelmannii, assembly GCA_009831015.1. Lineage (NCBI taxonomy): Eukaryota > Viridiplantae > Streptophyta > Pinopsida > Pinales > Pinaceae > Picea > Picea engelmannii. The sequence continues at coordinate 82,451 of ML810020.1, forward strand.
TTTCAGGTGGCAAGACTGCCTAAAATTGAATATATAATGAAAAAATTCCCAGCAACATAGTGCCACTATATGGTCCATGGTAGGGTGTTGACCCTAGTTCTATTAAGAGGGGCAGAGGCATTTACCACCGTGTATCCTCTGAAACCCAGAGTCATGGGAGGACGGTGTTAGCTCACGCTCCACTAGACATGTGATGATGATTTCTAGTTGCTTGCTGGGGAAGCTTGGTCAAGAGATTTGACACTTTCACTTACGAATTCTATTTGGATTTAGGTAAATCTAGTTGAAGCTCCAATATAGTCCAACAAAGGAAGTAAGTTAGGAAGGATGAATAAAAGTAGTTGAGAGTGTGTGGGGATTTCGCCTTATAGTAGAATTTATTGTTTTCCCTCTTTTTGAAAAGAAAATATGTATATATGTAGATTTATAATTGCTTAACTGAACTACAATTATCTAAATGAATGTTGTTTGTGATAAATTATTATAATTGAAGGATTTTGCGAACATTTTAAATGGTTTACTATCTTTTATGAAATGAATGGTCTTGTTGATTGGATTGGACGCATACAAAAATTACTATAGGTGTGATAATTATTGTCATTAGTACATGTGCGAGTCCTATATGTGCTAGCTACACATGCATTCCTTGCACATGTACACTAGTATGTATAAGTGTTTTCAAACTGATGACGTTGTTTATTTGATGTGGATGTATGAACTATGTGTCATTACCCTTGTATTGTAAATTACTCTAACTTTGGGACGAATTTTCTTGAAGGATGGGTGTATGTAACAACCCTAATTAGTTATTTAATTATCATGGTTGTTAAATTTAATTTAATTAACTATCAAAATAAATTCATTGAGTCTTTTATTATAATATTATTAAATTGGTAGGTGAAGTAATTAATGGGAGGGATAAGGTTGTTGAGGAATTAATCGGAGGATAAGGCAGTTGGAGAATTGAATGAGGGATAGGGATTCAAGGGAGGAGGATAAGGAAGAGGGGAGAGGACTTGGAGAGGGGTATTTTGTTGTTTTGGTTTTTGGGAGGTGAAATTGGGGGAAGAAGAAGGAGGAAGAAATTCTGAAAGGAGGAGGATATTGGTGAACAAATTGGTTTTTGGGAACTCTCACATAGACACTGTTGTTGCTAGGAATTTTGGGCTCGAGGGCCAGGAAACCGTAAGGATTCATGGAGCTAGGGAGACAGAGAGAATATTCCTAGTTGGTTGGGAGGTTAATATTTAGTTTGGGACAGTTTGGACAAAGTAAGGACAACCAAAAAAGGGGCCAAATCAACTAATCTACAGGTTGAGGTACGTATTTTGTGCATTTTACTAGTTGATCTATGGTTATTATGCTGTTATTATTTTGTTGTTGATTATTATGCTGCTGTTGATATAATTCCTAGTATAAATAAAATCATGAAAAGGAAAACCTTGAACTAAATTGAATTTATTTCAGTAGAAGATGAATAAATGTTTATTTATTTTGAGGTTCTATATGAAAGGCCTTACATATACGCTCCCGTTCCTTCTGCAACCTGCTTACAAATCCGTAAAACTACAAAACCCTAGTTCTGCCTGAATACGACTATTTCCCGTAAATCTATCCTTTGATTTCTTCCTGCTGGTTATGGATCTGCTAAGATCTCCTGCAGATTTGATATATTTGCTATCAATTTCTATGGATCTAAGATCTAGCTTCCTCTTAGAGCATGCACTTTGATACCATGTTGAAATCCTTACTCCAACACCTAGGTATTTTGTTATCTAATGATTTCCTTACTATAAATCAATTAGCAGCTCACAAAATAACATACACTTGCTGGAATAATCAACTCAAATAAAGATAGGAGAAGCAATATTGGAAACCAAAATCTCAACCTCAATACACAAATATATTCTTCCCATCAACTAAGCTTATCATTCAAATAACTTCAAATCTTACAAGGACTCTCGTACCTGTGAAATTGGCCCACAGAGAAATACAAAAAATGTTAGAAAGAACTTGCAAACCCTAGCTCTCTCTTGCGCTGCTATACAACCTTGTACTTTCATGCTTTCTAAAATGTATGTACCTTTCCTTAAGAAAACCCGCATATATGCGCATGTCTCCACTAAGAACCACATACACATGCTCAAATACTGTACGACAACTTCGCACAACGCGATCCTACTGCTGCAGCTTCAATCGGCTAAAACCCACTTGCGATTGCCTCTATTATGTCATTTCCCTAACTAGATCTCTAGATGGAAGTCCTTCTCCACCTATCCAAGATCTACTTGAATCAAAGTCCTTCATGGTCTAATCTATTGAGAAAGATTCATTCTTTTCTCTCTCAAGTGTAAGGAAACGTCATTCTTTGCTTCTACACTCTCGAATGAATCCACTAGCAAAAGTCATTCTTTGCTATTTCTATGTGAAAAGTATCTTCTCCTTTACCCTAGCCTTTCTTTTCTAATCCCGAGTTATGACCTAACCTTAATCTTCAAAGTGATTGACGACCGAGATTACTTCTCACCTCACTTGACAGAATTTGATCTGTATTTATGAGTAGAATGAAATGAAAACATAGATTTATAATATTAACATAGAGACACAATGAATAACAAAAAAGATACAATAAAACTGGACTTCTATTAAATAAGAAATATGCTGAAACTATAAAATGCAGACTTAAACAAGCTTGCTAGAATGGTGGCAACTTATCTTTGAGAGTAGATGTGACGGATACGCTCATTTGCAAGAAGATGAGTACAATGAAGCTATGAAGGCCTTTTTACAATAAAAATTAAATCCAAAACCCTAGACATCCAAAAACCTAATCCTAGGAGATGAAGCGCCAAAAGTCATGTGGGCCCCGTTGGGGTAAGTTAGTACATCAACTTCCCAGGGTCGTAACTTTTGCATACGATCTCCATTTAGGGAGTGACATAGCTCATTGGAAAGGTATTGACAAGGATATTCATTTATGGGGATCAATTAAATCCTTTAGTTAACATTGAGGTTTCTGATCGTGAAAAAGCGTCGTTTAGGTCCTCAAAATGGCCCCAGAAGTTCAGAAACTGAAAAACTGCTAAAAATAGTAGGTTGCCAAAGAATTGTTTTGATCTAGTTGGACAAGGTGGGTGGAAACCTAGATCCTCCTAGATAAATCCTCCCCCATTAGGAAGCAATGGTATCCATTGCGTTGGGTTCCCCCATCAAATGAGGAAATTTCTACTGAATTTGGCCTCGGGTGAGCCACTTTCCTTGGTGCAGGAGTTGCCCTGCTTTGACAACCTGATAAAGCTGGATCCTCTGCTGGCGAGTGCCCTTGACATGTGTGTCCACGATATGATTAGTGGATTCCTATTCCATGCATTTAGGGTTAAGTTCCGTTGGTGTCAACTGTTCTATTATCTCTGAGGTGTCCAATAATGGTGGAAAATAAGGCCGAAGGTGGTCCACATTGAATACTAGGTGCAAGCCAAGGAATGGGGGAAGGTTGATCTCAAAAGAATTGTCACCCACAACCTTGGTGATGGTTTAGGGTCCATAACAGAGTGGTCAAAGCTACCAATGAGGCCTTGTAAGGCGTTCTTTTTGCAAGTGCAACCAAAATTTGTTTCCCACCTGAAACTGGTGTGGCACCCGATGTTGATCATGGTGCTTATTGTACTTGGCATTGGAATTATATAAAATATACTGAACCTGTTGGAGGATGTGCTGGATCCTCTCAATGAACTGGATGGATTTTTCAGCTCCAGTTCATTGAGAGGATCCGAGGTGTCCAATAATGGTGGAAAATAAGGCCGAAGGTGGTCCACATTGAATACTGGGTGCAAGCCAAGGAATGGGGGAAGGTTGAGCTCAAAAGAATTGTCACCCACAACCTTGGTGATGGTGTAGGGTCCATAACAGAGTGGTCGAGGCTTCTAATGAGGCCCTGTAAGGTGTTCTTTCTGCAAGTGCAACCAAACTTTGTTTCCCTCCTGAAACTAGTGTGGCACCCGGTGTTGATCATGGTGCTTCTTGTACTTGGCATTGGAATTCTATAAAATATCCTGAACCTGTTGGAGGATGTGTTGGATCCTCTCAATGAACTGGGTGGCTTTGTCAGCTCCAGTTGAAGGATGCGACGAGTCTTCCTAGGTGGCCATAAGGGGTAGTGCAACATCCATGGGACCCAATGGTTGAAATCCCAACCTCACCTGAAAGGGGTTGTGGCTGGTTGAGCTATGTATGGCTTTGTTTTAGCTAATCTAAACATGGGGAAGACTCTCATCCCAGGTGCATGGGTGCTTGGAATTGTACATGCGTAGGATGTGCACGATCATCCGGTTGAAAACCTCAGTTTTTCCATCCGTCTGGGGGTGGAAGGTAGTGGACTTGGTGAGCTTGGTGTCTAGTAGTGACCAGAGGCTTGACAAAATGTGCTGAGAAACCGACTGTCTTGATATAAGATAATGGTTTGTGGGATCTCAAAGTGGACCCACACTTGTTCAAAAAATATCTTGGCAGTAGCCTCTACTTTGATTCTCTTCTTGCAGGCAACGAGACTCACTATCTTGGAAAAGCAATCAACAACCACAAAAAACAGTCATTTCCCCACTTGTTGGACATAAGTCTCGGCATATAGTCCATTGAGATGGATTCCCAGGGCATGTCAGGAGTAGGAAAAGGAGTGTATAGGCCTTGTTTCTTAATGGCCGGTTTGGAAATAGTGCAGGAAATGCGAGACCGAATATACTTGCTGACATCCTGTTGAAGTTTCGATCAATAGAAATGTCACTGCAACACTGCCACTGTATTTTCCATGCCGAAGTGTCCTTCCACCCGAATGTAGTGGGATTCCCAAATCAGGTTTTCTCGATCGCTTGATGGAACACATCGATGGTCTAGATGGCACAACAACCCATCTCGAAGATGGAAATTGGTGGCAACTGTGTTTGCGCCCAACATCTGGTAGGTGTTGGCGAAGTCAGGATATGTCTCATAGAGGTGGAGCCATCCGAAGATCTCATGGCCGAAATAATTAAGCACTATGGTGAGTGCCGTGAATGGAGGTCGACTGAGGCAATCAAATGATCGATTGGTACTTCTTGTTTTATACTTGATGTTGAGGTGGAACTGCTGCAAATATGTGTACCACTTTTGATGGTGGTTATTCTACAATTTTCCTTATGTCTGCATGAACTACAACGAATTATGATCAGTGTGGATGATTATGTCCTTCCTGAGAATGTAATGCCTCCACTGGCGGTAGGATTGCATAATGGAGTACATTTCCTTGTCGTAAGTAGGGTACTTACAAATGACATCTGATAGTGTCTCACAATGATAGGCCACAGTGTGGCCATACTGAGTGATGACTGTGCCCACAACATAGTTCGAAGCATTTGTCTCGATCTCAAAAGGATGTTGCATGTCAGGTAATGAAAGCATCGCGACAGAGAGCATAATCATTGCTTGAGATAATCAAACTCTTTCTGTTGGGACATGCCCCACACAAAATTTTCCTTACCACCACCTCTGGTTATTTGGCCAAGAGCCCATGCAATATGGGAGAATCCAAACACAAACCTGTGATAGAAATGGACAAGGCCTAAGAAGCTCTGAAGCTTAGTGAGCATGGTTTGGTCTGTCCAGTCACAGATGACTTGGATCTTGGATGGATCCACATGCACACTCTGCGCATTGACAATGTATCCTAGGTAGTGGAATCTGTCCATGCTGAAGGAGCATTTTTCCAAGTTGGCATATATCTTGTGATGCCATAGAGTGTGCAGAACCTGCTGAATGTGTTGTAAGTGTTCCACCCAAGTCTTGTTGTAGATGAGGATGTCATCTAGGTACACCACTACAAAATAATTGGTGAAAGGACGCAAGATATCGTCCATCAACCTCATGAAAGTTGCTGGGACATTTTTCAAACCAAAGGGCATGACCAACCATTCAAAAAGACCTTGTTTTGACTTGAAGGCAGTTTTCCATACATCTGTCTGCTTTATTGGGACCTGATGGTAACTAGAATTCAAATCAATCTTACTAAAGTATTTGGCTCCCTTGACCCGATCAAGGAGATCACCGATTTGGGGAATCGAGTACTAGTTCCTGATTGTGATTTTATTTAGGGCCTTGTAATCAATGCATAGTTGCCAGGTCCCATATTTCTTCTACACAAGCACGATCGGGCTGCCATAAGGCAATGAGATGGGTCAGATGTGCCCCTTGTGGAACAATTATTGGATCTAACGATGGATCTCCTCGTTTTCTAACAGAGAGTGGTGATATACTGGTCCATTGGGTCGCTGTGCTCCGTGGGTCAAATCAATGGAATGCTTGACCTAATAGTGCAGACGTACCCCAATAGGTGAGGAGAAGATGTATTTGTATTCTTCCACGACCTTGTCCACTTGCTTCTGCTGCGTGGAGAGGTTGGTTGCAGAGGCCGTGGATATGGCTGCAATATTTTTCTCACTTCGAGAGTGAATCACGAAGAAGAAAAAATTCTTGGTATGAGAGATGACCTTCCTGCATTGATTTGCATAGATCAAGGAAATGGCACTAGGTGGGACTACCTCAGGTATCTTGTACAATTTTCTATTCAAAGTAATAATAACACTGTGAGGCATAGAATCATATACAACATGAAGTTTTCATAAATAAGGTTGGCCCAAAAGAACATCAAAAAATTCAAGGGGGGCAACATCACATAATACCTCATATTTGAATGACTTGATTCCGTATGACAAGCGACACTGTTGACTGACGCGAAGATCGATCCCTTGGCGGAGCCATCCGATGGTGTAGGGTTGTGGGTGCAACATTGTCGGTAGGGATATCCGCTTGATGACCTCCATTGATATGAGGTTCTTCTAGCTACTGCTATCAACGATGAAGTGAAACAAAGTGCATTTCATCCACATCTGTGAATGAAAGAGGTGCTCACCTTCCTCTGGCTCATCAGGTTCACGAGGATGGATATTGGTGGTAGCAACGGTATCACTGGGTTCCACATCAATGGTCCATCTCCCCTTTTTTGGTTCTGACTCAGATTCGGAACCTGCATTTGATTAATAGGCTTTCACCTCTGCCACTAGTGACTGCTTTGAGAAACAATCAACAATGTTATGCTAGGGGATTTTAGGGAAGTCACACCACTTCTCGGTATCTTTCTTCATCTTTTCGTTGTCTTTCTTTGCTTGTGGCTTCGATTGGTTGTACTAACGCTGCCCATATTTGCTATGTCCTTTGTTCTGCTGGTTGGGGCTTCCCTTGCCTTGCTTATTCTATGAGGGGTTCCCAGACCCGAATTGCCGCGTCTTTTATTTAAGCTTCTGCTCGATTTTGACGACATATCGATAGGCCGCGCCTAAGGACGAGATGTCCAAAAAATCCATTTCTTCCTAGATGTATCTATGTATACCACCACAATACTTGAGCACCATATGTCGCTCAAAATATTTGATACCCAACTTGGTGTGCAAGGTATGGAAGATATTTGTGAACTCTTGCACTGCTTGGTCCCTTTCCTGTCGCAGTGTGGTCAATTTTGTATACAAGTCGTCATAACTTCCAACATGGTAGTATTGTTCCTTAATGATATCCTTGAAGGATTCCCAAGTAAGTGCGATTGTAAATAATGAGGGTTACTCCATTTCCTTTTGCTCACACAAAGTCTCCCACCAATCTTTGACATCGGGGACGACTTTGAGGAGTGTAAAAGTAATGTTTTCTCTATTCGAAAAGTTATGGACAGAAAAATACCCTTCTAGCAGATTCAACGATTTGTCTACAACATCTACATCTATATGACCTTCAAATATAGAAATACTAAAGTTGATCTGTACCTTGAAGGGGGTGGCGCCTCCGCTCGAGGTAGATGCGTCATTTTTCAGAAGCCATCAAAGGATTTGTGCAAAGATTTCCATCATCTCGTTCCTCTATTGCTCGAGGGATTCCTCGAGCAACATTTTGAAAGGATCTCCTGTCCCTTTGTCTTTCTTTTCTCCCACCATGGAAATTTTATTGGGAATGCAAGAACAATTTCCCTTAAGAGAAACAAGCTCGATACCCAACTCTCTATACCCTGACTGCGTTGGGGACATGCACTAAAAAATGACTGATCCATATTTATGAGAAGAACGAAATGGAAATATATATTTATACTATTAACGCAGAGACACAGTTAATAACAACAAAGATACAATAAATTTGGACTTCTATTAAATAAGAAATATGTTGAAGCTGTAAAATGCAGACTAAAACAAGCTTGCTAGAATGGTGGCAACTTATCTCTGAGAAGAGATGCGACAAATACGCTCATTCACAAGAAGATGATTACAATGAGGCTCTGAAGGCCTTTTTACAATAATCATGAAAGAATAAACCCTAGACATCCAAAAACCTAACCCTAGGAGATGAAGCGCCAAAAGTCATGTGGGCCCCGTTGGGGTAAGTTAGTACATCAACTTCTCGGGGTTGTAAATTTTGCATACGATCTCCATTTAGGGCATGCTATAGCTTGTTGGAAAGGTATTGACGAGGATCTATCGCGAAAAAGCATCGTTTAGGCCCTCAAAATGGCCCCGAAAGTTCAGAAATCGAAAAACTGTTAAAAATAGTAAGTTTCCAAAGAACTATTTTGAGGTAGTTGGACAAGGTGGGTGGCCACCGAGATCCTCCTAGATCATCAATGGATATTATTTGATTCACTAATTCTAATTAAAACATTTCTTTAAATAAAACCGAACTCACTAATAAAAGCACTTTACTCTAGACACCTAGACCTATGTGGAAATACCTGTTCGATGTTACAAACATCAACAAAGATATGATCCAGATTGGATCATTATATTATTTTTCATCTATCTCAATTCTTTCAGAGTGGAAAAAAATGGAGGAATCAACTTGGAGGGTCATTTTAGTGGTAGGTCCCAGTTTGGAAAATTGGGGTCCGAAACCTTTCAGAGCCATTTTGAGGCATCAAAGATTGTTTTTTGGGGTTTTGTTGTTTAGATAATATGCACACCCCCTTGATGGTGTTCTTCACTTTGAGACCTTTCAACGATTCAAACCGTGCATCAATCAAAGTTCCTATGCAAAAATTATTCCTCTTGTAAGTTGACCTATTGTGTAGACCACCATGGTACGAGAGGATGCCACGTCAACCCCCATTACTCATGCATACGGGGCTATCCAAGTGAAGGATTTCAAGAATATTTTAGAAGGTTCAAAACCCTACCACAATTTAGGGTTGAGGAAGTAAAAAACCTATCCCTAGATGGATATCACACTATATTAAATATCGGGCCACTAGGAGGAGATAGGGTTCCATTCTATGTTATTGTATTTTGTTCCATAATAGAGAAAAAATTTGGGAGTGGGAAATTAGAGAGAATAAAAAATAGGTTTAATGTTTTGTAGCAGCTTAACATGCCATAGGTATCAGGTAACTCCATAGAGAGCGCCTTCTGCTTTATACTTTCATTATTTTCATACCAGAGAAAAGAGAGCATAGCAACCTCACCTTCTAGCTGGGTTTTCGTAAGGGTTTCCTAGAGTAAATATTTGTGTTATCTTGTGGATGGTGTGTGATTGTACTTTACTGTTCTCTATTTTTTTCATTTTATCTATTTCATGCATAAGCTTAAAATCAATAACTAAATATTTTGGAATCTAGAGGAGTTTAACCTTCACAATGTATATTTCAGTTTTATTTATTATATTTGTTGTGATGAACTATTCTAGTGGAATATCCACGACAATTTAAAGATCACCCAGGCATCAAAGTCCAATCCCACAACACCATCATAGAGCAACACTCAAACCATTCTTTGATACTTGGACATCATAACTCCAATATAAGGAACAAGAATTGTTGGCATAAGTAGTAGATTGAATTGTCCCCAACCCATAACATGTTACTTGTAATATTCTTCTCCATGGTTATGGTCTCCCACAAGATCATCAAATAAAATGTCTCTTTCTACCCACTGGTGCACACTAGGTCATAATATTTTAAGTTTTCTATCATGCTTTATCCACATACATGAAGGAATGGTTAAACTCCAGTGATTTATCCCTCACCTGGTAATTATTCTTATCTAATCCCAATACATAACCAATACTTGGCATACTAGTTTCTTACTCTTCATAATAGGTGTGTACTCATCAATCCAGCTTGATCACATAATTGATTTCGCTTCTATTACAACTCAACAATATGGAAGCTCACAATTCAAATTATTCTAATGCTTTGGAAATACTACCACCTATATTGCTCAATACTACCTCCTGTGATTAAAATATTGAAGAGACTCTAAAGGCTAGCATACCCTCCAGGCCATGCTTTGAAAACTATAAGGACAACCATATAAATTTTTTCCAATTAGTCAACTAAATTAAAAACTAATGCTCAAAATGCCTCTAAATACTCTTTTAATGATTTTCAATCAGATAGTCACCTCACTCTAGCAAAATCACAAGCTCATTCAACACTATCAAATGAGCATTTTCCCAAAGATTGTAAAGAAAAAAATCAAGGCATATGGAACTTTGGCAATGCAAAATTTCAATCTATTTCATATTTCCTTGAGCATGATTTATATGCTGAGGCATAAAGTCACTCCATCATGTAAATACTCTTCCTAGCAAGTTCCACCATTCAAACATTCTCATGAAAATAAAATTCAAGCCTTTACCATTACGTACATAAGCCCACAATGTCAATCGGAAATGATGATGTTTTTCTCAATAGCTATTTGCACAAATGCAATCAATTCTCTAGAGAAATTTCAAGTAGCAAGATGGAAACCAAGAAATTCTTCCTTTGAAAACAAAATCATTTATTCAATCTCTTTTCCTTCCCTCTTCAAGGTGCAACGTCCTCAAAGCAAGACAACCTAGTAACCATTAATTCAACAATCACTTGAGTCTATCTTATATATTCTCAACGATCCTTGGGTTTATATTGATGAAATTAGTTACGAAATATCATTTTAACCTTGGTATTTCTACGATGTTCATAAACCAACCAAGACATGGATATGTTGTAAAAAAAAATCATAAATCCCTTGGATATGAGACATAATTCCACCATTTTCCCTCTAAATTTACCACTAGTTATAATACACCCTACAAATGATACTAAGAATAGCTTATCTTCAAATTGGATATGCATGTTGTTTACGAAACTTTCTTGATGAGTTTTATTCTATTTAATGGAATCTTTCCATGGAAAAATTGTTATAGGCTTGTATCTTTAATGAATCTCATAGGACATATTCCTATTGAAATTTGACGCCTTTCAACCCTACAATATTTGTAAGTTGAATAAAGCCATCACAACATTACCAACTAGCTCCATATATCCTTATAAACCTTACCTGATATGCATCTTGAGATTGCAAAGTAGTGAAGTAAAAAGTCATTTGTGTGAACTCATATCCATCTAAAATTTAAAGAAGCAATTTGTATGAAATCCTCAACCTAGATATCATAACTTTGTTCAGATGAGATTATACTAATTTTATATTCAGTGAACTTACAAACAATATGCAAACTAAACCTGTGTATAATAACATCAATGTGTATAATACTTTTTAGAAATATCTTTTACCCCTCTGTTAGCGACAATTTTTGTCTTGGACACAAAGGTACCCAGGCCTGCAGGTTACACGGGAGCGCCCCAATGCAATGCGGGAGAATCTCTTTTCCAATCACAATTCAAGTGAGTGGGCGAAGTTTTGATGTCAGTAGTTGAGATCTACCTACAAAACTGATCAACGTGCATCGGGATTTCGGGGCTGCCAAGATTGCCTGGGATTTAGCGCGAAGGATAGCGCCAATAGTTCAAGGTAAATCTAGGTCGTCCGATCCGATTGAGACAGGTGGCATTCAGTCGGCGTATCAAAGATCAGTGTTTCGGGAGACAAAGGGCCTCCCATTCTCTACAACTAAAATAGCCGATTGGCGAAACGCTGAAAGCACCTTTGGAGCTGAGCCCACGGTCCTAGCACCAGGTCACATCAAGCGAGCCTGTAAGCGGGGGAAGCCCCCTTTATAACAGTGAATACTATCTTAGGCCATTCATATGAAGGACGCGTGACGCACATCCGCGTCACGTCGACATTCAGGAATTCGAGGGGTAAGCGCACCTCGTTATTTCACCTCTCGAAACCTCGAATCCTGAAACGCTGAAAGCGCCCAGAATTAGGCTCATGGTTTTGGCGTCTGGTCACAGAGGAGCAGGCCTAAAAGAAGAGGTGCTAATGTTTATCATTTGACGATCCGGGCCCGCGGTATGGCCGAATCAGTTTAGAATCGTTAGATCGGTGGGGGGACGCGTGGAGACCGTTAGGTTCTCCCGACATTTCACCCATCGTGATGTCGAAGAAGGAAGACTTGCTCCTTCCTATCCATGAACCCCGAAGCGCCGAAAGCACTTCAGAGAATAGGCATAAGGTCACGACCCATAGTCACTCGAGAAAGTAGAAAAGGGCTATACGAAGAGCAGGCCAAAAGCGTCGAATTGAGTTTCAGAATGGGGGCACTATGTTCTCCAGACGCCGTTTCAATGTGAGCTAAATCCCCGTACCTGCTGGAAATGAATGAAGAAGAGAGAGGGTGGTTGAAGCCTCGCTTCACTCATTAATTGCAAAGTATGGATGTTCTAGCTGAAAGCCTACCCGAGAAGGTCCTCTGTACTGGTTCTTCTCATGGAAGCCATGCCGAGTCCTCGACTCGCCAGGGAAGCCCGCACACGCTAATTCAGCATTTAAAGGCTCAACTACCCAACTGGTGCGAGCCATGCAGAATTAAGGTGGCGTCTGACAAAGAATACCCGTCCGAATTTGGTTGAAGGGACACCAAGCCTTGGATGACTGAGCACGCCGATGTTAGGCATTTTCCTCTGAGTATATAAACTCAGTTTTTATATTTTGTAATCTATCGATGGTTGAGAAAGGCTCCCAGTTGTAAAACTTTAATGAAGCATTGTTGTTCTGGTTATGCATGGAATTTTGAGACTTCTTGTCTTATGAATGTCAGTTTCTTTCACGTCTTTGTTTACACTGTGTTAGAATGACTCGAAATTGGAGAATCCAGTCGAGTTGTAACTGTTATAGGATGATATAGATTGGATCACTATAACAGTTGCATTGTTTCTAATCGGTCCTTGTGATTTTCTTAAGCGCTGAACGACTTGGAATTGGAGAATCAAGTCAAGTCCCCCTTTCAGTTTCTCGAAACCCTGAACCAGAGGATCTCAAGTTCAAAGTTTTTCTTCTACAAATTACTGAAAGGCCTATTGCCTGAGGTAGCTTGTCCACTCCTCTCACCAAGTCTTCAACCTGCTCAATTTCAAATCAACCCACTGACTGAAGTTAGATCAAGACCTCCTTTGTTCCTTACATGCCAGACCCAGTCCCTAAGTTAGAGTGATATCTTCCCGAGTCTCTATCCATTCGATCACCCATTCAAAACTACCATGACATAAAACTGATGGGCATCGGGCTCTGCTCCTGCTACAATCCAGGAGTGACTTCCGTCGCCAACATTTCTGGTGCCGTTGCCAGGGACAAAGTTGTAAATCTTCCCTGGGATTGAAAAACATTGAGCTTCTGATTCTGAACGTGCATTAGGCATCAAAGCCCTTGAAGATTGCTACTGTGCACCTCGCGACTCCATTGTGACGACTCCACTGTGGTGAACCTGCCATGTCAAGTGTGGCTTCCAGAGGCAGACACACACGGTCCCATCCATAGCTGCCTCTAGCTACACCTGAAACTGATCGGAAGGTGGTCTTGGGAAAAGGAAAGGCCTCTGAAGGAGAAGCTGCCACTGCCGAACCAGGTAATCCGCCATCTCCTTCTGTAAGAACTCCATTTTATCCTCCTCATCTTCCTAGCAGATCACTTTCTGAAGTTTCCCGTTTCTTAAGTTTCGGGAGTGTTCCGGTTGAGGTTTCCCCCCCTGGTCTGGGATTAGAGGAAGAAATCCTCGTCACTCCCATTTCTCCTGAAGCTGTACCATGGCGTAGATCCAGGACCACAAAATATTTCCCCACTCCTGGCTTTACAACTCCTCCTCTTGTTACTGCTGCCGCTTCTACGCGAAGGGAAACATCAGCCGACTTAAGCTCGCTAGCCTTCTCCCTAAATCCCCTATTGTTTCCCACTCCCCTTAGAAGCTCATCCCCAGTATCCCCTTTTCGAGCTCATTCTCCTTCGAGTTCTCCTCCACACAATATCCCTATGGCAGGAGCAAATCCCCCTATGACCATAATGGAGGCCATTATAGTCGCTAGGTATGCTCCCCTCGTGCTACCGCAACCTCTCAACGCTGTCCCGACAGATGGTTACCTCAAGCAGCTGCCCAAGTTTACAGGTGAGAGGGGCATAACTGAAGAAGAACGCCTAGAATCCTTTTACCATTTCGCAGATGATAATATCATCATGCATGCAGACGTATGGATGAGGATTTTTGTCAATATCCTTCAAGGCGAGGCTAGAAAATGGTTCAAGGCCCTGCCTCTTGGATCTATTGATGGGATCGAAGCTTTAGATAATGCCTTTTTGAGACAGTGGGGAGATAAAAAAGACTTCATGTATTACATGACAAATTTTGGTTCTTTGAAGAGAAAGGAAGGAGAGTCTGTCTCCGACTTCTCCAAGAGATTTAATAAAATGTACAACAAAATCCATGTTGAGATAAAACCCTCCGAAGATTTTGCAAAGATCACTTATGCTAGCGCCTTTGATCCCGATTTCTGCCTCCTGTTGAGGGAAAGGAGAGCCACTACTCTGGCCCATATGCAAGATGCACCCGTGGAGGTAGAATCTAATATATTGGTTGTTGACCGACTCAGGAACACTGCTGGTAGAAACATATCTAGGCAAAGGCCTGAAGCTTCCTCATCCAGATCCCCTCCCTTGCCCCTTCAGACAGATGAGACGGCTAGAATACTAAAGTCACTTTCTTCTAGAATGGAAAGGTGGGAGTTATAAGGGAAGCCCATGTACAAAAATCCCCAGAATGCTGATGGTAGAGGTTTCAGGAAACCTGATAACAATGGACCACGGGCCTTCCCAAGGGAACAAAGGGAAAAAGACAGAGAAGATCAAAGGATTAAAACCCCTATCCAAAATAACCTAGTTACTCATGAGGGAGGGGAGGAGATAAACGAGTTCGACCCCGAAATTCATTGTGTTGAAGAAGCTCCTCCTTTTCCCCATTTGACTCAGTTTGCATATGAAAACTCCCTGATGAACATCCAAATCCATGAGTTAGGTAAGGGAGAAATTTCCGGTCACACTTCTAACAGATACAATCTCAGGTCAAAAAAGAAAGAAGGAGACTTTGACAACCAAGACCAGCCCCTCATAGCAGATAGGCCTACTAAATCTGCAGCAGCCACTATTAAATAAAAGAAAACTCATAGTGCTTCGCTAGTAGCCAAGAAGCCTATCATTGAGGTAAGGGAAGTTCCTAAGCCTATCCCCTCCTTCAATTTTGAGCATGAGATTCAGAAGATTAGAATTCCTGTACCCCTATCTGAACTCGTTAAAAATGAAGATTTCAAAAGGTCCCTCTCCATGTTGCTACAATCTGAGTCCCCCCAGCCTACCTCTGACTCAGTGAACCTTCAAGATGAAAAGCCGGTAGTTGTCCTAGGGCCCATGGTAGAAGATAGAGATGATTCATCCCCTCCCTTCTACACATCCCTGAATATACATGATAAAGTGCTGCATAAATTCCTCATGGATTCAGGGGCTTCCCATAAGCTTATGCCCAAAATAGTAATGGAAGAATTGGGACTGGAGGTGACAAAAGATTATCATGATTTGTATTCTTTTGATTCGAGGAGAGTGCAATGTCTAGGAGTCATCAAAGACCTGGTGGTTTCTTTGTTTCAGCTACCCATGAAAAGTGTGGTCATGGATATTGTGGTAGCCGATGTTCCCCCCAAGTTCGAAATGCTGTTGTCAAGGTCTTGGATTAAAAGACTTGGAGGAACGTTGCAGATGGATATCACGTATTCCTCCATTCTGGTCTTTGGAGGATAACATAGGAGGTTGTACAGAGAAGCCCAACTAGCCTATATTGTCAGTGATGAAACAAACCCCACTAACCACCCCATCTTTGCACTTGACACCAACTTAGGGTCTAGTTTGTTACAGATCACTAGAACTCTTGAGGTCCCTTTGTAGATAAGAAAGCAACCCATTCTTAATCAGCAGATACCTCCTCCAACCACCTATGTTTGGAAGATGTTCTTTGACGGAGCTTCCTCCAGTATAGGCGCAGGCGCTGAAGTAATTTTCATATCGCCTTGTCAGGAGACCATATCCCTGTCACACAAGCTGGAATTTGAAACTACCAATAATGTGGCGGAATATGAAGCTCTTGTTCTTGGTATGAGGGCTGCAAAAGAAATGGGAATTGAAGAGGTGTCAGTGTTCGGAGATGCAGAATTGATAATCCATTGGTCAGGAATGTTTATCAGGCCAATAATCCTCGGCTCAAGAGTTACATAAATGAGGTATGGGACCTGATTGATAATTTCTTCTCAGCTTTCAACATTACTTTTGTCCCAAGGGAAGAAAATACCTCGGCCGACTCCTTAGCCATCTCTGATAGTCTGTTCAGGGTCGCTCTGCCGTCGAAGATCCATGGTGAGGTCGAAATAAGATACAGACCATCCATCTCGGACAATGTAAAGCATTGGGAGGTATTCGAGGACGATCTTGAAATCAAAAATTTCTTCAGTCCATCAATGAGTTTTTGGCATTGCACATTGATCAGGATCCCGACCCGGAAGGCGACCCTCACCTTGAGGTGTTTTCAAATAAAATTGCTAATCACCAGATTATTCAGCTACCTAGCAATCAGATTCCAAGGGGATTAGTCCCTTTGGAAAGACTATTTGATAGGAATGATTTGGCAGTAAAAGGTAAGGTTTCAAATGAAGATGCTGATACATCTAAATGCAACATTGGCACACAGGAGGAGCCTAGGTTTGTAAAATTATCAAGAAGTTTGACCAGAGAATAGAGGGCTGAATATACTAAGTTGCTGAAAGAGTTTGCTGATGTGTTTGCATGGACATACGAAGACTTCAAGACTTATGACCCATCTGTCATTGAACACAAGATTCCACTGAAAGAAGAGGCTAAACCGTTCAGGCATAAACTGAGGTAGATAAATCCCATGTTGCTACCTGTCATGGAGAAAGAAGTGAAGAAATTGTTAGACGCCCAAATCATTGTCCCCTTGAGATATTCCGAGTGGGTGACCAATTTGGTCCCAGTAAGGAAGAAAAGTGGAGAAATCAGACTCTGTGTTGATTTCAGGAACCTGAACAGGAGCTCAAGGAAAGACAATTATCCCCTACCCAACATGGAACACATACTGCAAAGGGTAACGGGTGCATCTAGGATATCCATGATTGACAACTTTTCTGGTTATAATCAGATATCAGTCATTCCTAAGGACAGAGAAAAAAAAACCTTCACCACTCCTTGGGGTACATTCATGTATGCCAAAATGCCTTTCGGATTGATGAATGCAGGAGCAACATTTCAACGAGCCATGGATATAGCCTTCATTGGGGAGAAATACTAGTTTTTAGTGATCTACCTAGATGACATCATAGTCTTCTCTAGGTATGATAAAGAGAACTTCCATCACTTAAGGAAAGTTTTCTTGAAGTGCCAGAGGTTTGGTATCTCCCTAAATCCCAAGAAGTCCTTATTTGCTATGATGGAGGGAAAGCTATTGGGCCATATATTATCAGCGGAAGGGGTGAGGATTGATCCCAACAGAGTGGAAGAAATTCAAACCCTGTCACTTCCCAGGTCTAAAAAAGAGGTCCAAGAATTTTTAGGAAAAAATAATTTCCTGAGGAGATTTGTCTCAAATTTTGCTGAACTGGTAAAACACATCACGACCATGCTTAGAAACGGAAATGAAGTGAAATGGACCGCTGAACCCAGGGAATCTTTTGTCCAAATAAAGAGGGCACTAACTGAGGTGCCTGTGTTGATTAGTCCTGATTATTCTAAACCTTTCCTAGTTTTTTCTTTTGCTTCTTTCGACATAGTAGTAGTAGTATTATTGTAGAGAAACGAGGAAGGACGGGAGAAACCCATTGCCTTCTTTAGCAGGGCATTAAGAGATGCAGAGATCAAGTATGAAATCATGGAGAAATAGGCCTATGCCTTAGTGAAAGCTCTCAAAGCTTTCAGACTCTATGTATTGCACTCAAAGGTAACCACATATGTTTCTTCGACTTCTGTGAAGGACATCTTGGTGCAACCCGATATAGATGGGAGAAGAGGTAGATGGATCACTAGAATCATGGAATTTGACTTGGAAATAAAGCCCACCAAGTTGGTCAAGGGGCAAGGTTTAGCCAAGCTACTGGCTGAATCCAATTACTAAGCCTTGGGCGTTAGTTTCATCAATACCTGCTTAGGAATTCAGCAAGCTAAGTTGCCCAGTCAAGGCTCTCAGGAAGGCATATTGCTGGTAGAGTGTGCCTGGTATCGTGACATTTTGTACTTTCTACAGGAATTGAAGCCCCCAGATGGAATGTGTAAAAGTAAGGCAAGAGCTTTAAAGCTAAAGACAGTCAGATATTGCCTCATTGGGAAAGTCTTATACTGGAGAGACCCTCTAGGAGTGCTACTGAGATGTCTGAACCCACCAGAAGCCCAGAAAGTTATGTTCGATTTCCACAGAGGCATTTGTGGGGGGCATCATTTCTGGAAGACCAGAACTCACAAAATCCTCAGGGCTGGCTATTACTGGCCAACTTTATTCGTTGATGTCAGCAAAGAAATCAGGGCCTACGTCAAATTCCAAAAGTTCTTAGGGAAACAACAGCTTGGGCCACTACCACTGAAGCCTGTGATAGCTTCAACACCTTTTCAATAGTGGGGGCTAGACTTTATAGGGAAAATTCATCCTCCCTTAAGTGGCCAACACAGATGGATCCTGACTGCAATAGATTATTTCACGAAGTGGATAGAAGATGCCCCCACCAGAAGTACATCCCACAAAGTAATTATAAGCTTCTTGGAGGATATCATAGCCAGATTTAGCTGTCCCAGTAGAATCATCACTGATAATGTTGGTTCTTTCAAAGCTGAACCTCTCATTAAATTCTGTGAGCAGTTCCATATCTCGCTAATTCATTCCACCCCTTACTATCCCCAGGGCAATGGTTTAGCAGAGTCCTCCAACAAGGGCCTGATAAGAATCATCAAAAGACTATTGGAAGACAACAAAAGGGCCTGGGATTCGAAGTTAAAATTTACTTTATGGGCTGATCGAGTGACAACGAAGAAATCCCTGGGCACCTCGCCTTTTCAGCTGGTTTACAGAGCAGAGGCAGTCTTTCCCACTCAGCTCACCCTACCTATGGTAAAGTTCTTTAAAGATTATGAAGGAGAGCTGAATCATATGATCAGAAGGATTCGTAAGATAGTAGAAGTACAACAGATCAGGGAACGGGTGAGGGACACAGCTCATAGTCATCATCAAAGGGTCAAACAAGATTTTGACAGGAAGGTCAGGAAGAAGGAGTTCGAGATCGGGGATTTGGTACTTAAGTGAGATGCACCTAGATAGGATAAGGGAAATCACAACAAATTTGATGCCCTCTGGATCGGCCCCTTCAAAATCTCTGAGGTTTTCACAAACAACATGTACCAGTTGCAAAATCTGGAGGGTGAAGAGGTTTTCAACAGCCCAGTAAATGGGAATTTTCTGAAGAAATGTTTTGTTTGAGCCTTAGACGGCGCCTTTGTTTGTAAATATTGTCCTTTAGTTCTTTGTTCATTTTCTGTTTGTATATTTTCAGCTTAGTAAATGACTCCATAGCCCAATAGAAAGGCACTGAAACTGCAGAATGAGTTCTTAGAGCATCACAGGGATGACTCTATCCCCCATGGAGCCTAATGTTAGCGACAATTTTTGTCTTGGACACAAAGGTACCCAGGCCTGTAGGTTACACGGGAGCACCCCAACACAACGCGGGAGAATCTCTTTTCCAATAACAATTCAAGCGAGTGGGTGAAGTTTTGATGTCAGCAACCGAGATCTACCTACAAAAATGATCGACGTGCATCGGGATTTCGGGGCTGCCAAGATTGCCCAGGATTTAGCGCAAAGGATAGCGCCAATAGTTCAAGGTAAATCTGGGTCATCCGATCTGATTGAGACAGGTGGTAGTCAGTCGGCGTATCATGGATCGGTGTTTCGGGAGACAAAGGGCCTCCCATTCTCTATAGCTAAAATCGTCGATTGACGAAACACCGAAATCACCTTTGGAGCCGAGCCCATGGTCCTAGCACTAGGTCACATCAAGCGATCCTGTAAGTGGGGGAAGACCCCTTTATAACAACGAATACTATCTGAGACTGTTCATATGAAGGATGCGCGGTGCACATCTGCGTCACGTCAACATTCGGGAATTCGAGGGGTAAGAGCACGTCGTTATTTCGCCTCTCGAAACCCCGAATCCTGAAACGCCGAAAGAACCCAGAATTAGGCTCATGGTTTTGGCGTCTCGTCACATAGGAGAAGGCCTAAAAGAAGAGGCGCTAATGTTTATCATTTGACGAGCTGGGCCCGCGTTATGGCTGAATCAGTTCAGAATCATCAGATGGGTGGGGGGACATGTGGCGACCGTTAGGTTCTCCCAACATTTCTCCCATCATGATGTCTAAGAAGGAAGACTTGCTCCTTCCTATCCACGAACCCCGAAACTCTGAAAGCACTTCAGAGAATAGGCATAAGGTCACGGCCCGTAGTCACTTGAGAAAGTAGAAAAGGGTTGTATGAAGGGCAGGCCAAAAGCGCCTAATTGAGTTTCAGAATGGGGGCACTGTGTTCTCCAGATTCCATTTCAATGTGAGCTAAATCCCGGTACTTGCTGGAAATGAATGAAGAAGAGAGAGGGTGGTTGAAGCCTTGCTTCACTCATTAATTGCAAAGTATGGATGTTCTGGCTGAAAGCCTACTCGAGAAGGTCCTCTGTACTGGTTCTTCTCATGGAAGCCACACCGAGTCCTCGACTCACCAAGGAAGCCTACACACGCTAATTCAACATTTAAAGGCTCAGCTACCCCCCTGGTGTGAGCCATGCAGAATTAAGGTGGCGTCTGACAAAGAATACTCGTCTGAATTTGGTTGAAGGGACACCAAGCCTTGGATGACTGAGCATGCCGATGTTAGGCATTTTCCTCTGAGTATATAAACTCAGTCTTTATATTATGTAATCTATCGATGGTTGAGCAAGGCTCCCAGTTGTAAAACTTTAATGAAGCATTGTTTTTCTGGTTATGCATGGACTTTTGAGACGTCTTGTATTATGAATGTTAGTTTCTTTCACGTCTTTGTTTACACTGTGTTAGAACGACTTGGAATTGGAGAATCCAGTCGAGTTGTAATTGTTATAGGATGATGTAGATTGGATCACTGTAACAATTACATTGTTTCTAATCGGTCCTTGTGATTTTCTTAAGCACCGAATGACTTGGAATTGGAGAATCTAGTCAAGTCCCCCTTTCAGTTTCTCGAAACCCTGAACTAGAGGATCTCAAGTTCAGAGTTTTTCTTCTACAAATAATTGAAAGGCCTGTTGCCCGAGGTAGCTTGTCCACTCCTCTCACGAAGTCTTCAACCTGCTCACTTTCAAATCAACCCACTGACTGAAGTTAGATCAAGACCTCCTTTGTTCCTTACATGCCAGACCCAGTCCCTGAGTTAGAGTGATATCTTCCTGAGTCTCTATCCATTCGATCACCCATTCAAAACTACCGTGACATAAAACTGATGGGTGTCGGGCTCTGCTCCTGCTGCAATCCAGGAGTGACTTCCATCACCAACACCCTCAATAACATTGTAAACATAGTGTATGTTTTACTTTCTTTGAGATCAACATATTAATATTTTAATTTATATATCCTGTACCTATCATACTTATGTGAGATAAGCAACACCCATGATGTTATACTTTCCCAAACAAATATATAATGCTGCAAGTGCCTCTTGTTCCATTATATACCAATATAATTAGGTAACACTATACCTACATATACATATGGCATGCTTCTATTTGAAAGGGATATATAACATCTATTGTGATATATTACAACATGAGACCTACAATAATGCTTACAAGCAGTGATGCATTCTCATTTCCAATGAACAAAGACACAATATCATATGGAGTAGATTCCAATATGGAAAGGTGTAGTAGGAGGCTCCACTCATCAAATGGAGATTTCATACTTTCTCATGACCTCTGAATAGAGTATAAGTCACATTTATTTACAAGAATCCACTTTCGAGTCTCCATTATTTCCCTAGTATTCGAGGCTCTAATGGATAGTTTTGTAGAGCTATATTGACACATGGTATTATCTTGCTCATATGCCATCGAAATTTGCATCGGAAATTGAACGTCAATTCCATGGACCAAGGATATCGATATATCATTAAGATAATCAACTAACAAGTCATCTGATTTCCCTCATATCACAATAGTGCAATAATGTAGGTTTCACAAAAAGTATAAATGTATGGCACCAATAATTAGTACGTTCAATATTATCACTATGCCAATATTTTAGATATACAATTCTTTTCACACTTGAGAGTTGAGATATTCTTATGGAACAACAAAACACAAAGGCATACTTGTAATGTCATTATTTCAGTAATGTTTCCACATGCATGGTTACATTGATTAATGAATTTTGGTATCCCAAAGTAATTTGAATAATTGGAATGGTACCATGGAGCATTTTCGTAGGCCTGATACCTTCAACTCAGACTCTGTCATTGATTATACACCACAACCATCTACATTGAGGCAATACAAAACCCATACAACAAGAGGATACTCTATGCATTAAAGTTTCACCACTGACGAAGTATTGATTGGGATATTTCATCTTATATTTGAGAGAAAAAAATATAATATGTGTATTGACTCCCTAGAGATTCAGTTGCAGGATTTTATTGTACAATCCTGGCTTGACAATACCGATTTTGACTAGTTTGGAAATTTGCAACATCTTTAGGTATTGTAATCATTTTTAACCTTGTGATTAACACATGATTGGAATGTTGGAATTTGTTTGATGACTAATTTCTAGCTCGTTTTAGGATTTTTATAGGCTATAGCTTTAGTGGGTGCATTCCAAATTAGCTTCTGGAAAGAACGACACTGCATGGATCTGCTTGTGGGTACCTGAAATGGATAGACACCTCTAGATATTGGTCTCAAAATCTTCTTTGACCTCAACATCTAGGGTTTTTGGAAAACCCTAAAAAAATGCCACTGATTCAATATAGCTATTCCATCATTCCATATATTCTTAGAAGAAAAATATATGACAATTGCTAGATACTACCAAAGTGGACGTGAAAATCTGGAAAAAATCAATATCGCTTGGCCAAAGCCAAAATACCTATATATATATATATATCATTAAGTAGTTCATGAATTCATCAGGTGTGGAGTGATAGACTTGACGTGGGGCTGAAAAAAATTCATACTAACTGCTTGTCTACGCCACACTCTAATACTATTATTGTCACATTCATAAAAAATCATGTCGGATATTGTTGCCAAGCTAGAACAACTTGTCCGTGCTCTCCCAACTGGCTAGCCTTTTTTGAAAATGATAAGTAAACTGTATTTCACACTCTATCACATTTTAGTTAGTTATCTATACAAAACAATAGATAAACTATTATTGAAACCCTACAGAAATGGTGTCGAAGAGTTCACACAAAACAACGACCTAATCCACTAGCATAACCCTAAACCTTGATTCCCCAGTCCCTTGGACTTATATAGACCTAGAATTGATGAACTTATCACCATGAATGAATGATTCTGTTGGTTCAATTGCACACAATGCTCAAGTGGATGGGTCTAGTCGATCCAATGCAATTGACCACTCCAAAGGAGGCTTCAGTTGGAAATCACTTTCAACATAGTTTTCACAACACAAATACTAAAAAATACTACAATGGATCTCTAGTCTGTCAGTGCCACTATAAGGGTCAGTTTCCAATCACACTCTAGTGTCGACACTTGGAAATGCACAGGGATTTCAGTTCTCAGTTGATTGACAAAGATCGACCATAATCAGTTTGCTAGTCGAACCAAATTCTTTCTCTATGGAAATTGACCTCCAATTAGCAACTATCAAATGGTATTTTGGTGTACACATGGTAATTGATTGATGCTCCAGTCAATGCACATTCTCAGTCAAACGTGATCTACCTCCTCCACTTGAGGAATTAGACCAAGCAACCCATGGGCTATGACATAATAAAGATTTTACCACACAAATATATGATCATCAATCCAAAAAAATCTAAACATACCTTATCAAGTGATTATGTACACCAATCTCGATATCAATAGATCAATCAAAACAAAACTAGGGCATAATCAACAAATCGGGTGGATTTTCCTAATAGTGTGTCAATCCTTAGAAATTTCTAGATCTCCTCAAAAAATATCGCATAATAACAATTAGGATCGATGTATTCTCATTAGACCCATGAATTCAATTGCAACTCATCTATACTTTATGAAGAGCCCTAATCTTGAACCAAATAGTTCTGATACTAATTTGGAACAAATAGAAAACAAAAGTAAACGTGAAAACAAAGAATCCAATATCATCTCATGGGGATTTCCTCATTGTGCTTAACTACAACTGCAATCTAAACTCTGTAATAGAAATAAGAAAAGTGAAAACAAAGAATCCAATATCATGTCATGGAGATTTCCTCATTGTGCTTAACTACAACTGCAATCTAATCTCTATAATAGAAATAGGTCAGAGAAACAATTGAACATTTGGTTTCCATCCCTATAACTTCTGAGAAAGATCTCAAACCATAAGTTCAAACCACAATCCCAATTTTTTTTTTCCATAGAAAAAAATCGCAATTTCATTAAGAAGGTACAAAATTACATTCGTAGGTATATACCGACTATAAAGAAATAGCTAAGTATATAGTAACTAGTAAGGGAACCACATAGAGAAAATTACATTAACAAGTGCCTGAAGCACTTCCCTAGTCATGGGAAAAAAGAGAAGAAATTAAAGAGGTTTGAGAGGGCCCAGATCTAGCTAATAAGCCGCTAAACAAAGTTACAAACATGTCAAAATAGACTGGGAAAACCCTGAATCTACAAGAAAATAGTTCAGAAGCTGCATGCCCGAAGATGGACCTCAAAGTGTGGGAACACTGCATGCTCAATAGTGGATCTCAATGCTCTGACCCGACCCCCATAAAGAAGTAGAAAAACCCAGCAGCTGATACAAAAAACATCAGATCCCAGGTCCAAGGACCCAACACCTGGCCATTAAACCACCGATAGAGAGCCACCAAAGAAACCCCAAATCAGATCAAGAAGAAGACAGAGAGGTGAAGCTGAAACGATCCACCTCACCAGATATGTCGCAAATAGGACCAAAACTCTGAGCAAGCATGACCATAACTGCCCGTGGGGGCAGAGCTACCAACGAAATAATGAAGCTCCCGTTATCCAATACCACAAACAGCCAGAGGATGCACTGTCCGAATGAGAAACCAGGTGAAAGAAGTAAGGGAAACGACTAAGGAAGAAACCCTAGCCGCCCCAGATCCAAAGAAAGGAGCTCCAGAATATCTTCAGACGGCTGCTGGAGTGACATACTTCCCCCGAACCACACACAAAAACAATGTTCAAAGCTTCCACCCCGTCCAAGCGTTGTGTCACTGAGATTTGAGAAGACATTGGTAGAGGAAATGTTGCAGAGCAGCGGCTAGGGTAGAACCCTATCCGTGCTCCAGACCCAAGAGATAAAAAAAAACCACAATCCCAAATTTATTTATTTTTATAGATCTATATTTAAGATATTCAATTTACCCGAGTTAATTGGGAAGGCCCATAGGCCTCTAGGGTTGAAACCTTCCCTCTGATACCATATGTCATGATCCTCTCTCATAACAATCATAAATACAAAAATTTCCCAATTCAAATAACCATTGATTTCTAACATAGGGAAACCACAATAAAATTTACTTAACTCATAGGTGTAGTGAGAGGTGAGCAACTTACTTGGAACCAACATACTTATAATCTAGTGACTTCGATCTTTGATTTGACCAACTACAACATGAAGTGGGGGACTATGCTAGCTCTTCTTATCCTTGTCCTCACATTGCCCAAGAAAAATGATACATCCTTTTCTCCTTCCTTCCCCCTTCTTATATAGAATCCATCCATGATAAAGAACTTCATCCCTAGGATCTAGTAATTCTTTATTGTATTTTAGGATTTTTTCATAACTTAAGGTTACTTATTTTACCATTTTCTTTCATTACTCCAAATATTTATTTTTTAAGTACTTATTATGATCGATTTTGGATAATTATTATACTTTCTTCTTCTTCTTTTTATTTATTTAAATAATAATAATATGGGATGATCCCTTTAAATAATAATAATATGGGATGATCCCTTTAGAATAATTATTATGATTTCTTATATATAAACTCAGAAATTTTATTTGATCCAGGTGAATATCGGTGGCTACCCACCTAGTTAGACTGGCTCAAAACAATCTTCTGGCAACTTACTATTTTTAATATTTTTTTCGGTTCCTAAACTTCTGGGGCCATTTTAAGGGCCTAAATGAGGTTTTTTTTGGGATCGAGCACCTCAATGATAACCAAATGCTCTCAATGAGCCCCCAAAATGAATCTTCTCGATGATACCTTTCCAACGAACTATCGTGATGTTCTAAAATTGAAGAAGACTTGAAAAACTTGAATAATTATTGCAAGTGAAATGTTATGTGTTTAAAGCAACAGGATCAATTTGCAACACATAAATTAAGAATTACTTATGCAAATACACATAGACAACAACATAAAATAATGAACATCAACACATAAACACAACAACTTGATAAAGGAGTTCACCCCTCTCCGGGCTACATCTCCTGGTCCA
>ML810020.1:109581-120627 GCA_009831015.1 Picea engelmannii
TAAGGGAAGTTCCTAAGCCTATCCCCTCCTTCAATTTTGAGCATGAGATTCAGAAGATTAGAATTCCTGTACCCCTATCTGAACTCGTTAAAAATGAAGATTTCAAAAGGTCCCTCTCCAAGTTGCTACAATCTGAGTCCCCCCAGCCTACCTCTGACTCAGTGAACCTTCAAGATGAAAAGCCGGTAGTTGTCCTAGGGCCCATGGTATAAGATAGAGATGATTCAACCCCTCCCTTCTACACATCCCTGAATATACATGATAAAGTGATCATAAATTCCTCATGGATTCAAGGGCTTCCCATAACCTTATGCCCAAAATAGTAATGGAAGAATTGGGACTGGAGGTGACAAAATATTATCATGATTTGTATTCTTTTGATTTGAGGAGAGTGCAATGTCTAGGAGTCATCAAAGACCTGGTGGTTTCTTTGTTTCAGATACCCATGAAAAGTGTGGTCATGGATATTGTGGTAGCCGATGTTCCCCCCAAGTTCAAAATGCTGTTGTCAAGGTCTTGGATTAAAAGACTTGGAGGAATGTTGTAGATGGATATCACGTATTCCTCCATTCCAGTCTTTGGAGGAGAACATAGGAGGTTGTACAGAGAAGCCCAACTAGCCTATATTGTCAGTGATGAAACAAACCCCACTAACCACCCCATCTTTGCACTTGACACCAACTTAGGGTCTAGTTTGTTACAGATCACTAGAACTCTTGAGGTCCCTTTGCAGATAAGAAATCAACCCATTCTTAATCAGCAGATACCTCCTCCAACCACCTCTATTTGGAAGATGTTCTTTGACGGAGCTTCCTCTAGTATAGGCACAGGCGCTGGAGTAATTTTCATATCGCCTTGTCAGGAGACCATATCCCTGTCACACAAGCTGGAATTTGAAACTACCAATAATGTGGCGGAATATGAAGCTCTTGTTCTTGGTATGAGGGCTGCAAAAGAAATGGGAATTGAAGAGGTCTCAGTGTTCGGAGATGCAGAATTGATAATCCAATAGGTCATGAATGTTTATCAGGCCAATAATCCTCAACTCAAGAGTTACATAAATGAGGTATGGGACCTGATTGATAATTTCTTCTCAGCTTTCAACATTACTTTTGTCCCAAGGGAATAAAATACCTCGGCCGACTCCTTAGCCGTCTCAGATAGTCTGTTCAGGGTCGCTCTGCCGTCGAAGATCCATGGTGAGGTCAAAATAAGATACAAACCATCCATCTCGGACAATGTAAAGCATTGGGAGGTATTCGAGGACGATTTTGAAATAAAAAATTTTCTTCAGTCCGTCAATGAGTTTTTGGCATTGCACATTGATCAGGATCCTAACCCGGAAGGCGACCCTCACCCTGAGGTGTTTTCAAATAAAATTGCTAATCACCAGATTATTCAGCTACCTAGCAATCAGATTCCAAGGGGATTAGTCCCTTTGGAAAGACTATTTGATAGGAATGATCTGGCAGTAAAAGGTAAGGTTTCAAATGAAGATGCTGATACATCCAAATGCAACATTGGCACACAGGAGGAGCCTAGGTTTGTCAAATTATCAAGCAGTTTGACCAGAGAACAGAGGGCCGAATATACTGAGTTGCTGAAAGAGTTTGCTGATGTGTTTGCATGGACATACGAAGACTTCAAGACTTATGACCCATCTGTCATTGAACACAAGATTCCACTGAAAGAAGAGGCTAAACCGTTCAGGCATAAGCCGAGGTAGATAAATCCCATGTTGCTACCTGTCATGGAGAAAGAAGTGAAGAAATTGTTAGACGCCCAAATCATTGTCCCCTTGAGATATTTCGAGTGGGTGACCAATTTGGTCCCAGTAAGGAAGAAAAGTGGAGAAATTAGACTCTGTGTTGATTTCAGGAACCTGAACAGGAGCTCAAGGAAAGACAATTATCCCCTGCCCAACATGGAACACATACTGCAAAGGGTAACGGGTGCATCGAGGATATCCATGATTGACGACTTTTCTGGTTATAATCAGATATCAGTCATGCCTAAGGACAGAGAAAAAAAAACCTTCACGACTCCTTGGGGTACATTCATGTATGCCAAAATGCCTTTCGGATTGATGAATGCAGGAGAAACATTTCAGCGAGCCATGGATATAGCCTTCATTGGGGAGAAAGACTAGTTTTTAGTGATCTACCTAGATGACATCATAGTCTTCTCTAGGTATGATAAAGAGCACTTCCATCACTTAAAAAAAGTTTTCTTGAAGTGCCAGAGGTTTGGTCTCTCCCTAAATCCCAAGAAGTCCTTATTTTCTATGATGGAGGGAAAGATATTGGGCCATATAGTATCAGCGGAAGGGGTGAGGATTGATCCCAACAGAGTGGAAGAAATTCAAACCCTGTCACTTCCTAGGTCTAAAAAAGAGGTCCAAGAATTTTTAGGAAAAAATAATTTCCTGAGGAGATTTGTCTCAAATTTTGCTGAACTGGTAAAACACATCACGACCATGCTTAGAAAGGGAAACGAAGTGAAATGGACCGCTGAACCCAGGGAATCTTTTGTCCAAATAAAGAGGGCACTAACTGAGGTGCCTGTGTTGATTAGTCCTGATTATTCTAAACCTTTCCTAGTTTTTTCTTTTGCTTCTTTCGACATAGTAGTAGCAGTATTATTGTAGAGAAACGAGGAAGGACGGGAGCAACCCATTGCCTTCTTTACCAGGGCATTAAGAGATGCAGAGATCAAGTATGAAATCATGGAGAAATAGGCCTATGCCTTAGTGAAAGCTCTCAAAGCTTTCAGACTCTATGTCTTGCACTCAAAGGTAACCACATATGTTTCTTCGACTTCTGTGAAGGACATCTTGGTGCAACCTGATATAGATGGGAGAAGAGGCAGATGGATCACTAGAATCCTGGAATTTGACTTGGATAAAGCCCACCAAGTTGGTCAAGGGGCAAGGTTTAGCCAAGCTACTGGCTGAATCCAATTACTAAGCCTTGGGCGTTAGTTTCATCAATACCTGCTTAGGAATTCAGCAAGCTAAGTTTCCCAGTCAAGGCTCTCAGGAAGGCGTATTACTGGCAGAGTGTACCTGGTATCGTGACATTTTGTACTTTCTACAGGAATTGAAGCCCCCAGATGGAATGTGTAAAAGTAAGGCAAGAGATTTAAAGCACAAGACAATCAGATATTGCCTCATTGGGAAAGTCTTATACTGGAGAGACCCTCTAGGAGTGCTGCTGAGATGTCTGAACCCACCAGAAGCCCAGAAAGTTATGTTCGATTTCCACAGAGGCCTTTGTGGGGGGCATCATTTCTGGAAGACCACAACTCACAAAATCCTCAGGGCTGGCTATTACTGGCCAACTTTATTCGTTGATGTCAGCAGAGAAATCAGGGCCTACGTCAAATGCCAAAAGTTCTTAGGGAAACAACAGCTTGGGCCACTACCACTGAAGCCTGTGATAGCTTCAACACATTTTCAATAGTGGGGGCTAGACTTTAT
Organism: Picea engelmannii; assembly: GCA_009831015.1. Taxonomy (NCBI): domain Eukaryota; kingdom Viridiplantae; phylum Streptophyta; class Pinopsida; order Pinales; family Pinaceae; genus Picea; species Picea engelmannii. Next base: position 113,060 of record ML810020.1, read on the forward strand.
AGGGAAAATTCATCCTCCCTTAAGTGGCCAACACAGATGGATCCTGACTGCAATAGATTATTTCACGAAGTGGATAGAAGCTGCCCCCACCAGAAGTACATCCCACAAAGTAATTATCAGCTTCTTGGAGGATATCATAGCCAGATTTGGCTGTCCCAGTAGAATCATCACTGATAATGCTGGTTCTTTCAAAGCTGAACCTCTCATTAAATTCTATGAGCAGTTCCACATCTCGCTAATTCATTCCACCCCTTACTATCCCCAGGGCAATGGTTTAGCAGAGTCCTCCAACAAGGGCCTGATAAGAATCATCAAAAGACTATTGGAAGACAACAAAAGGGCCTGGGATTCGAAGTTAAAATTTACTTTATGGGCTGATCGAGTGACAACGAAGAAATCCCTGGGCACCTCGCCTTTTCAGCTGGTTTACAGAGCAGAGGCAGTCTTTCCCACTCAGCTCACCCTACCTATGGTAAAGTTCTTTAAAGATTATGAAGGAGAGCTGAATCATATGATCAGAAGGATTCGTAAGATAGTAGAAGTACAACAGATCAGGGAACGGGTGAGGGACACAGCTCATAGTCATCATCAAAGGGTCAAACAAGATTTTGACAGGAAGGTCAGGAAGAAGGAGTTCGAGATCGGGGATTTGGTACTTAAGTGAGATGCACCTAGATAGGATAAGGGAAATCACAACAAATTTGATGCCCTCTGGATCGGCCCCTTCAAAATCTCTGAGGTTTTCACAAACAACATGTACCAGTTGCAAAATCTGGAGGGTGAAGAGGTTTTCAACAGCCCAGTAAATGGGAATTTTCTGAAGAAATGTTTTGTTTGAGCCTTAGACGGCGCCTTTGTTTGTAAATATTGTCCTTTAGTTCTTTGTTCATTTTCTGTTTGTATATTTTCAGCTTAGTAAATGACTCCATAGCCCAATAGAAAGGCACTGAAACTGCAGAATGAGTTCTTAGAGCATCACAGGGATGACTCTATCCCCCATGGAGCCTAATGTTAGCGACAATTTTTGTCTTGGACACAAAGGTACCCAGGCCTGTAGGTTACACGGGAGCACCCCAACACAACGCGGGAGAATCTCTTTTCCAATAACAATTCAAGCGAGTGGGTGAAGTTTTGATGTCAGCAACCGAGATCTACCTACAAAAATGATCGACGTGCATCGGGATTTCGGGGCTGCCAAGATTGCCCAGGATTTAGCGCAAAGGATAGCGCCAATAGTTCAAGGTAAATCTGGGTCATCCGATCTGATTGAGACAGGTGGTAGTCAGTCGGCGTATCATGGATCGGTGTTTCGGGAGACAAAGGGCCTCCCATTCTCTATAGCTAAAATCGTCGATTGACGAAACACCGAAATCACCTTTGGAGCCGAGCCCATGGTCCTAGCACTAGGTCACATCAAGCGATCCTGTAAGTGGGGGAAGACCCCTTTATAACAACGAATACTATCTGAGACTGTTCATATGAAGGATGCGCGGTGCACATCTGCGTCACGTCAACATTCGGGAATTCGAGGGGTAAGAGCACGTCGTTATTTCGCCTCTCGAAACCCCGAATCCTGAAACGCCGAAAGAACCCAGAATTAGGCTCATGGTTTTGGCGTCTCGTCACATAGGAGAAGGCCTAAAAGAAGAGGCGCTAATGTTTATCATTTGACGAGCTGGGCCCGCGTTATGGCTGAATCAGTTCAGAATCATCAGATGGGTGGGGGGACATGTGGCGACCGTTAGGTTCTCCCAACATTTCTCCCATCATGATGTCTAAGAAGGAAGACTTGCTCCTTCCTATCCACGAACCCCGAAACTCTGAAAGCACTTCAGAGAATAGGCATAAGGTCACGGCCCGTAGTCACTTGAGAAAGTAGAAAAGGGTTGTATGAAGGGCAGGCCAAAAGCGCCTAATTGAGTTTCAGAATGGGGGCACTGTGTTCTCCAGATTCCATTTCAATGTGAGCTAAATCCCGGTACTTGCTGGAAATGAATGAAGAAGAGAGAGGGTGGTTGAAGCCTTGCTTCACTCATTAATTGCAAAGTATGGATGTTCTGGCTGAAAGCCTACTCGAGAAGGTCCTCTGTACTGGTTCTTCTCATGGAAGCCACACCGAGTCCTCGACTCACCAAGGAAGCCTACACACGCTAATTCAACATTTAAAGGCTCAGCTACCCCCCTGGTGTGAGCCATGCAGAATTAAGGTGGCGTCTGACAAAGAATACTCGTCTGAATTTGGTTGAAGGGACACCAAGCCTTGGATGACTGAGCATGCCGATGTTAGGCATTTTCCTCTGAGTATATAAACTCAGTCTTTATATTATGTAATCTATCGATGGTTGAGCAAGGCTCCCAGTTGTAAAACTTTAATGAAGCATTGTTTTTCTGGTTATGCATGGACTTTTGAGACGTCTTGTATTATGAATGTTAGTTTCTTTCACGTCTTTGTTTACACTGTGTTAGAACGACTTGGAATTGGAGAATCCAGTCGAGTTGTAATTGTTATAGGATGATGTAGATTGGATCACTGTAACAATTACATTGTTTCTAATCGGTCCTTGTGATTTTCTTAAGCACCGAATGACTTGGAATTGGAGAATCTAGTCAAGTCCCCCTTTCAGTTTCTCGAAACCCTGAACTAGAGGATCTCAAGTTCAGAGTTTTTCTTCTACAAATAATTGAAAGGCCTGTTGCCCGAGGTAGCTTGTCCACTCCTCTCACGAAGTCTTCAACCTGCTCACTTTCAAATCAACCCACTGACTGAAGTTAGATCAAGACCTCCTTTGTTCCTTACATGCCAGACCCAGTCCCTGAGTTAGAGTGATATCTTCCTGAGTCTCTATCCATTCGATCACCCATTCAAAACTACCGTGACATAAAACTGATGGGTGTCGGGCTCTGCTCCTGCTGCAATCCAGGAGTGACTTCCATCACCAACACCCTCAATAACATTGTAAACATAGTGTATGTTTTACTTTCTTTGAGATCAACATATTAATATTTTAATTTATATATCCTGTACCTATCATACTTATGTGAGATAAGCAACACCCATGATGTTATACTTTCCCAAACAAATATATAATGCTGCAAGTGCCTCTTGTTCCATTATATACCAATATAATTAGGTAACACTATACCTACATATACATATGGCATGCTTCTATTTGAAAGGGATATATAACATCTATTGTGATATATTACAACATGAGACCTACAATAATGCTTACAAGCAGTGATGCATTCTCATTTCCAATGAACAAAGACACAATATCATATGGAGTAGATTCCAATATGGAAAGGTGTAGTAGGAGGCTCCACTCATCAAATGGAGATTTCATACTTTCTCATGACCTCTGAATAGAGTATAAGTCACATTTATTTACAAGAATCCACTTTCGAGTCTCCATTATTTCCCTAGTATTCGAGGCTCTAATGGATAGTTTTGTAGAGCTATATTGACACATGGTATTATCTTGCTCATATGCCATCGAAATTTGCATCGGAAATTGAACGTCAATTCCATGGACCAAGGATATCGATATATCATTAAGATAATCAACTAACAAGTCATCTGATTTCCCTCATATCACAATAGTGCAATAATGTAGGTTTCACAAAAAGTATAAATGTATGGCACCAATAATTAGTACGTTCAATATTATCACTATGCCAATATTTTAGATATACAATTCTTTTCACACTTGAGAGTTGAGATATTCTTATGGAACAACAAAACACAAAGGCATACTTGTAATGTCATTATTTCAGTAATGTTTCCACATGCATGGTTACATTGATTAATGAATTTTGGTATCCCAAAGTAATTTGAATAATTGGAATGGTACCATGGAGCATTTTCGTAGGCCTGATACCTTCAACTCAGACTCTGTCATTGATTATACACCACAACCATCTACATTGAGGCAATACAAAACCCATACAACAAGAGGATACTCTATGCATTAAAGTTTCACCACTGACGAAGTATTGATTGGGATATTTCATCTTATATTTGAGAGAAAAAAATATAATATGTGTATTGACTCCCTAGAGATTCAGTTGCAGGATTTTATTGTACAATCCTGGCTTGACAATACCGATTTTGACTAGTTTGGAAATTTGCAACATCTTTAGGTATTGTAATCATTTTTAACCTTGTGATTAACACATGATTGGAATGTTGGAATTTGTTTGATGACTAATTTCTAGCTCGTTTTAGGATTTTTATAGGCTATAGCTTTAGTGGGTGCATTCCAAATTAGCTTCTGGAAAGAACGACACTGCATGGATCTGCTTGTGGGTACCTGAAATGGATAGACACCTCTAGATATTGGTCTCAAAATCTTCTTTGACCTCAACATCTAGGGTTTTTGGAAAACCCTAAAAAAATGCCACTGATTCAATATAGCTATTCCATCATTCCATATATTCTTAGAAGAAAAATATATGACAATTGCTAGATACTACCAAAGTGGACGTGAAAATCTGGAAAAAATCAATATCGCTTGGCCAAAGCCAAAATACCTATATATATATATATATCATTAAGTAGTTCATGAATTCATCAGGTGTGGAGTGATAGACTTGACGTGGGGCTGAAAAAAATTCATACTAACTGCTTGTCTACGCCACACTCTAATACTATTATTGTCACATTCATAAAAAATCATGTCGGATATTGTTGCCAAGCTAGAACAACTTGTCCGTGCTCTCCCAACTGGCTAGCCTTTTTTGAAAATGATAAGTAAACTGTATTTCACACTCTATCACATTTTAGTTAGTTATCTATACAAAACAATAGATAAACTATTATTGAAACCCTACAGAAATGGTGTCGAAGAGTTCACACAAAACAACGACCTAATCCACTAGCATAACCCTAAACCTTGATTCCCCAGTCCCTTGGACTTATATAGACCTAGAATTGATGAACTTATCACCATGAATGAATGATTCTGTTGGTTCAATTGCACACAATGCTCAAGTGGATGGGTCTAGTCGATCCAATGCAATTGACCACTCCAAAGGAGGCTTCAGTTGGAAATCACTTTCAACATAGTTTTCACAACACAAATACTAAAAAATACTACAATGGATCTCTAGTCTGTCAGTGCCACTATAAGGGTCAGTTTCCAATCACACTCTAGTGTCGACACTTGGAAATGCACAGGGATTTCAGTTCTCAGTTGATTGACAAAGATCGACCATAATCAGTTTGCTAGTCGAACCAAATTCTTTCTCTATGGAAATTGACCTCCAATTAGCAACTATCAAATGGTATTTTGGTGTACACATGGTAATTGATTGATGCTCCAGTCAATGCACATTCTCAGTCAAACGTGATCTACCTCCTCCACTTGAGGAATTAGACCAAGCAACCCATGGGCTATGACATAATAAAGATTTTACCACACAAATATATGATCATCAATCCAAAAAAATCTAAACATACCTTATCAAGTGATTATGTACACCAATCTCGATATCAATAGATCAATCAAAACAAAACTAGGGCATAATCAACAAATCGGGTGGATTTTCCTAATAGTGTGTCAATCCTTAGAAATTTCTAGATCTCCTCAAAAAATATCGCATAATAACAATTAGGATCGATGTATTCTCATTAGACCCATGAATTCAATTGCAACTCATCTATACTTTATGAAGAGCCCTAATCTTGAACCAAATAGTTCTGATACTAATTTGGAACAAATAGAAAACAAAAGTAAACGTGAAAACAAAGAATCCAATATCATCTCATGGGGATTTCCTCATTGTGCTTAACTACAACTGCAATCTAAACTCTGTAATAGAAATAAGAAAAGTGAAAACAAAGAATCCAATATCATGTCATGGAGATTTCCTCATTGTGCTTAACTACAACTGCAATCTAATCTCTATAATAGAAATAGGTCAGAGAAACAATTGAACATTTGGTTTCCATCCCTATAACTTCTGAGAAAGATCTCAAACCATAAGTTCAAACCACAATCCCAATTTTTTTTTTCCATAGAAAAAAATCGCAATTTCATTAAGAAGGTACAAAATTACATTCGTAGGTATATACCGACTATAAAGAAATAGCTAAGTATATAGTAACTAGTAAGGGAACCACATAGAGAAAATTACATTAACAAGTGCCTGAAGCACTTCCCTAGTCATGGGAAAAAAGAGAAGAAATTAAAGAGGTTTGAGAGGGCCCAGATCTAGCTAATAAGCCGCTAAACAAAGTTACAAACATGTCAAAATAGACTGGGAAAACCCTGAATCTACAAGAAAATAGTTCAGAAGCTGCATGCCCGAAGATGGACCTCAAAGTGTGGGAACACTGCATGCTCAATAGTGGATCTCAATGCTCTGACCCGACCCCCATAAAGAAGTAGAAAAACCCAGCAGCTGATACAAAAAACATCAGATCCCAGGTCCAAGGACCCAACACCTGGCCATTAAACCACCGATAGAGAGCCACCAAAGAAACCCCAAATCAGATCAAGAAGAAGACAGAGAGGTGAAGCTGAAACGATCCACCTCACCAGATATGTCGCAAATAGGACCAAAACTCTGAGCAAGCATGACCATAACTGCCCGTGGGGGCAGAGCTACCAACGAAATAATGAAGCTCCCGTTATCCAATACCACAAACAGCCAGAGGATGCACTGTCCGAATGAGAAACCAGGTGAAAGAAGTAAGGGAAACGACTAAGGAAGAAACCCTAGCCGCCCCAGATCCAAAGAAAGGAGCTCCAGAATATCTTCAGACGGCTGCTGGAGTGACATACTTCCCCCGAACCACACACAAAAACAATGTTCAAAGCTTCCACCCCGTCCAAGCGTTGTGTCACTGAGATTTGAGAAGACATTGGTAGAGGAAATGTTGCAGAGCAGCGGCTAGGGTAGAACCCTATCCGTGCTCCAGACCCAAGAGATAAAAAAAAACCACAATCCCAAATTTATTTATTTTTATAGATCTATATTTAAGATATTCAATTTACCCGAGTTAATTGGGAAGGCCCATAGGCCTCTAGGGTTGAAACCTTCCCTCTGATACCATATGTCATGATCCTCTCTCATAACAATCATAAATACAAAAATTTCCCAATTCAAATAACCATTGATTTCTAACATAGGGAAACCACAATAAAATTTACTTAACTCATAGGTGTAGTGAGAGGTGAGCAACTTACTTGGAACCAACATACTTATAATCTAGTGACTTCGATCTTTGATTTGACCAACTACAACATGAAGTGGGGGACTATGCTAGCTCTTCTTATCCTTGTCCTCACATTGCCCAAGAAAAATGATACATCCTTTTCTCCTTCCTTCCCCCTTCTTATATAGAATCCATCCATGATAAAGAACTTCATCCCTAGGATCTAGTAATTCTTTATTGTATTTTAGGATTTTTTCATAACTTAAGGTTACTTATTTTACCATTTTCTTTCATTACTCCAAATATTTATTTTTTAAGTACTTATTATGATCGATTTTGGATAATTATTATACTTTCTTCTTCTTCTTTTTATTTATTTAAATAATAATAATATGGGATGATCCCTTTA
>ML810021.1:29082-59316 GCA_009831015.1 Picea engelmannii
TAAGCTCGTTGAAGAACTGTCGCTAGGGTTTCTAGCAGGAGCAGTCACCAAAGCATTGCCGCTAGGGTTACTAGCAGGTGCAGTTGCAGAAACCCTAATCCTCTCGTTGAGGCACCTTAAGTGAAGGGATTGACCTAATTTCCAGATAGATTAGTGCACCCTAGCCTAGCGCATCTCCTGGTACTCTCAGCAAGCTAAGACGCCAAGTTTGAGTTTTTTTTTGGTCCAATCTAGGGTTGACCAAGTCAAAGCAGCCATGACTTACTCTATGAAGTCAGGAAACAAGTTAGATGGAGCTTCTAATTTCAGAGTGTGGAAGACAAGGATTGACCTCATCCTTGCCAAGAATAAAGTGTTGGATATCGTGAAAGGAAAGATCGTGGAACCAGAGTTTGAAGAAGGAAAAGAGAAGGAATTGCAGAACATTGTAGTTATGGAGAAGTTCAAAGACGGTGACATCAATGCCATGAGTATCATAGTGGACTCTATAAAATACCACTTGATACCCTACATCTCCCATCTTGACTCATCGAAGAAGATGTATGATGCCCTAACAAACCTCTTTTCAGTATTGGACAAATAATGAGTCTAAAGAATGAGCTTTGTGACATGAAGATGAATGATGATGATAGAATAACATCATACTTTGGGAGGATCTCCTAGTTAAGAGATCAACTACAAGCTATTGAAGAGATTATTTCAGAGAAGGAATTGGTAAACATAGTATTCAATGGTCTTCCCAAGACATGGGATGCATTTGCTGCAAGCATGAACACAAGAAAGGAGTATCCTACATTTGAAGAACTTTGGACTTGTTGTGCTCAAGAAGAATCCAGGATCAGTGCAAAAGAGAAACCCCAAAAGAAGTACGATGATCAAGCCTTCACAACAAGATTCAAGAATTTCATGAACAAAAGGAAGCTTGGTTCAAGGAGGAAGCCAAATCAAGAGAAAGATATTTCAGAAATACAATGCTTCAACTGTCGAAAATATGGTCACTACAAGAAGCATTGTCCTGAGCTAAAGAAAAGGAAGGAAAAACACGAAGCATCAATTGACGAAGAAAAGGAACCTACAAAGAATGACTTCTTCTTCTTAAGGTAACAATACTCTTCTTAGTTCTTGTAAATATCTTGTTTGCATAGTCTCTGTACATATCTTGTATATCTATCTCTTAGAAGATAATATGTTCCAAGAAGAAATATACCTATGGAACAACAAGATAAGGATTGCTATCATCATACAAGTCAGATAATACACATGAAAGGATGAAATACATCAAACAAATCATGTGGAAGCTATTACAAGATAAGCCGAAATTAGAATCAATCCCGAAGAGGCTTAGAAGAAGCAAAGACAGAAAGAAGTCAACAATCAAGAAGAAATTGGAGAAATACTTATAACACTTTGAAAAAGGGAATAAGAATGCAGACGAAAGCGTGGACTCTCCTAGATGGAGGGAGCCGATTATATATCACCAAAAAGAAGAGCATACATTCATACATGAAGCAAGGATTAGGAGGGAGCTAATCCTATGATCCATTAAAGATGATGAAGTATATATCCATAGTAGCAGCCATGAAAGGCAGTACATGTTCAGTTCGACCTTAGAAGAATTCCTCTTCGAAGAGAAGCCTTAAAGTATCCCTGGTTGTCCATCCACATCTGTGATCCTATGATGAAAGAAAGAAGTGGAATCTTTAGGGCATGGAACCTATAAGAAACTCCATGGACCCAAGAGCTAAAGAGAAACATGAAGAAGAACATGAAGATTCCAAGAAAAAAAGAGAAGCTAGAACAACCGGTCGTTGTATTAAGAATCACAAGATTACCAACCTAATATGAACTCACTAAAAGCAATCAAGCAGAGGAACTGGAAGTTGTGATGAAGAACAATGTATATATATATGCAAGCATTGCAAGATCCAGAACCATAGGTTCTCCCAGATGGAGGGATAAGACTATGATAATTACTTGTTCCAGTAAACCAGACATACCTCTACATGAGTCATTATATCATCCACAATATCCATGGGTTGGAGTTCTATATTAGATGAATGCAAAGACTGTTCTCCAGAGAAATTGAACACAGAACGTATGAAGAGAAACCTCAAGACTTTGAGGCATACCAGAAAGAGACCCTTGTATGCAGATGGAAGAAGATAACTTGGGCGAGAACCTCAAATGCATAGCAGAAGCATAGTGAATATTTTCTATAACAGAGATATTGTATCATAATGATTACTCAAAAGATTAGGATGATGGATTGCCAATCCATGACAAAGATCTCATGATGACAAAAGAAGTGCCACATGGATATGTTCTAGTTTGATCCTTGCCACGATGTTGTGAACTAGCAGGAACCAAGAGGAATCCAACAACAATATACTTTATTGATCAGAGCTACATGAAGACTTCAGAGAAAACCAGTGTTCCAGACTGAAGTACATTTGAAATCAAGCATTACATTATCCATGATGAAGTTCAGAAAGGAGAAAGTGGTTCTCCAATACATATCTCCACAAATGAGCAGATAAGCAGACATTTTGGTAAAGCTTCTGTCCAAAATGAAAGAGTTTGCGTACTCAAGTTGGAGATCGTGGAGACGAATTCCTTATTGAAAAAGAAAGAAATGACTCCCAGGTTGGGAGGGAGCACTGATGTGTTATTGATTAATGGACAGTCACTTTTCAGTTCGAAAATGGTCCAGGATGAGTAGTTCCTTTCCAGTTCGGAAAGTTTTTTGAGATTTATGACGGATAGGCATTTTCCAATTCGGAAAATGGTCCAGATCGAACGATCATTTTCATAATGAAATTGGTTCGATGGATTGTTGATGTACCATAGTTAGATACTTCCCATTGTGGTTAACATGGGAGTGGTCTAGGGCAGCCTCTCTTCTTGAGGGTTACTCAAGAAGACTGTCCCGCCTCGCCGGACAACAATTTCCCATTGTGGTTAACATGGGGAATGGTCTGTTTTGGAGGTTGGTGCAGGACAATCATTTCCTTTGGAAATGGTCCGGACAGTTATTCCTTAGGGCAGATTCATTCTCTCCAGGCTACACTTTGTTTAGTGCCGGAGGAATGTCCCAGGGTGGGGAATGGTCTAGGGTGGGGAATGGTCCAGGTTCAACAATCAGGGACGAACATTCCTTAGGGTAGATTCATTCTCTCTAGGTTACACTTTGTTTAGTGTCGGAGGAATGGCCAAGGGTGGGGAATGGTCTAGGCTCAGGAATCATGACAATTATTCTTCCTTGCTTGAGAAGAATAGTCCAGATATCTCATCATTGATGTTTGACCTTCTGAGGGGAGACTCTCTTCCAAATCTCATAGATGTGAGTGGAATAATGGCCTAGATGATTCAATTCATATCATAACATTGTTTCTGTGCAAGTTGATATCAGATGACTGTTATGAAGACCGTATGTCTCTAGACAATAGATGTATACTACTGTGGTGAATGTGTTTCACTGTTTGATCAAGTACCTATGTGCTACTTGGTGTGGTAGTGCACCACTGGATTGTAGTTGTGTACTACTATGGATAGACACAGTTGTGTTCTATTGAATGATATTGTTCTGATTGCCTTAAAGACTATCAACAGTGTTGAAAATGATTATCAGCTAGATGGATGATAAATGAACAAAGATTTCCCAGACAGAAAATGGTTCAGAACATTTACTCTTCTAGATTAGAAGAATGGCTCTTGTGTCACTCTGTGGAGTGATCATCATATTTGATTACTCAGATAGAGTATGGTTTGGAGAGATGATGCAGTTGATGACACTGATGGTGATGATGGTGCTCATGATCTAGTCATGAGAGATTCTATACAATTATGTTGATGCTACTGGGTGAATGGTATGTTTGTGCTCAAGACCATTACCTGTAATACCTCCCTAGATAGGAGGGTGTGTTTATATTATGGTAGTTGCGAGAGGTATTTACCTCCACGTGTGAACCTGACGAGAATAGATTATTCTGGAAAGCAAGAAGACACCCTAATGAGTTGGCTAATAACCCTAGAAGACATGTCATCTCAAAAGGATAATTTGTATTAGGTTATTGGCTTCCAAGAGAAGAAGTTGGCCAGAAGAAATAATATATACTGAACAGACAGATACCCAGAATGAGAATTCGGCCCAGGCAGTTAGCCAGAGTTAGCATAAATATAGGAGGCCAGTCTTCATTCTGGCAGGAGATTCTCAGAATTGCAGAGCAACACTTGTGCTCACTGCAGTTGCCCAGTTTTTGCGCAAGTTTGGAGGAGAGTTGTCGTTGCGGCTATTGCAGCTAGCAGATTCCATTTTGGCTTGGACGATCTCTTGGAAAGGGTTTGGACTATCTGATCAGCTCTTGTTGGTGCACTATCCTTGGGGAAAGGTGCACTACCCTTTGTTTGGCTATCTAGCCTAGGGTTTGCTTCCAGAGTGATTCTCTGTCAAGGTTAAGGTGTTCAAAGGGTGGCTTCGGCCTATGGTTGGGTGACAATAGTGATATTGTCAATGGTAAAATGAGCACATCCATTATATTCTAATATGTCCTTGCCTAACATTATTGCCTAGGTTAGAGGAAAGTGAGTTTCAAAAATTCAAGAATATGATATAGAAATAAAGCCTACAAAGAAAGTAAAGGGGCAAGGATCAACAATGGTGTTAGTAGAAGAGAATGAAAAGGAATTGAGTTTGGATGGTGTTGACATGGTATCAACAATTTTGGAGGAATTAGAAAATGAAGATTCGTACTATGATATCACATATTTCTCAAAGAATTTTCCATGCCCTGATTATTTGATTGACCATAAGAGGAGGGCCTTGGGATTAAAGGCAACCATGTTTTGTTTCATTAAAGATGGCTTAGGATGGAGTAACCCATATGGTTTTAACCTCAGATGTGTGAACAAGGAAGAACCGAAGAAGTTCATGGAAGAATTTCATTCGAGATCTTGTGGAGGTCACTATGTTGTACGCACCATAGCAAACAATATATTGAGAGTGAGATATTACTAGCCTACATTGTTTTCGTATATGCACCTTTTTGTTTCAAATACTCAAATGAAAACTTCACATAGAACAACCTTACTGAATACACTTGGAAAAATACTCGAAGGATAAAAGTAAAAACACAATGCATCTAAATTAACATGTTGGGGAAGAGAATCAATCAATTCCAATGGCTCCTACACATGAATGTGAATCTATTAAGACTTTCATTACACAAACACAACTTTTTTTCTGACTGCAAGGTCACGAGCCATTAGAATTCCATCTAAAGATCACAATTATAGAAAAGATAAGAGAAGGAAGCATTGTCCAAAGACAAACAAAGATTAGAAAGAAGGAAATACATTTATGGTACCAGTGAACTATTGGAATGAAAATGTATTGCCTTGCCAAAATACTCTTTTCTTTCGTCCATTTCAATATGTTAAAGGATAATGCCTCTTCAAGATACATTGAAAACCACAAGAAATCCAAGAAAGTACAAGACTCATGTTTCACCTTGGGAAGATTATTCCATAATTACCTGCACATGGTACAAGGAGCACAGAGAAATTTACTCGCTAATATTTGCCATATGACTATTTTTTTTATGTGAAAAAGGTGAAGAATAAATTCATCCAAAAAATAATTTTTCAAATTTGACTAATCTAATTCGATTATTAGTAAAATTTGCCAAAGTTTAATTTTGACAAATCAACTTTGATTATCAGTAAATTTAGCAAATATGTTCTGCAAAAACTATAGAACATTGAGAACTAGCATAATTTTTTGTATCCACCTGACACAAAGATGATTCTTGTTTTAAGGATGACAAAGATCGACCAGTGTTTTGTTTGTTTCAATAAAATGAAGCTTTTTCAGCGGGTAGTTTGTTTGCCTTCAAAATCAGGTTACAAATTGACATCTCTTAATAAAATGGAAAACTTGAAAGTAATGCAAGAGGATGCAAAGAATAAGAATATTGGAGTCACTTCTCTTAGTTTGGGCTACTTTGGGCTCGTAGTTATTTGGATAGGCAAAGTCTTGCTTTTTGGGTACATGACCACCTGTTAGGAATTCTGTTTAGTATAAATCCCGTTAAGATGGACGAAATTCTTCCCTTCTCTAATGTTGCTTAAAGTGCCCCACAAGGTACTTCAACAAACTTTACAGAACCAAATATAGTTTAAGAAACAAACTCTATACAGAAAAAAATGAGTTGGTGCTCTTTGGTAAACCAAAGAGTAATAGCAGACAAGTAGAGACTTTATTTTGAGATCCTGTCGACATTACAGGACATGGGCGTGTAGCTTTATGTAAAGGCCCTACAAAATCGCACTTTCAGAGGCTCAGGCCCAACCAAATTAACAAGAAAAAGAAAAAGAAAATTATAGAAAACTGAGATAAGGAAGAATTTACTCCATATATTTGTCGATGATGTTGGTATCAAGGTGCTTGTCTAGATTAGAAACTTGATTTCTACGCACTAATTGCACTGGTTTCTTCTGTCCCCGATTCCTAGAAGACCAGCGTTTACAAGTTTCTTCCAACATCGATTAACAGACACGTTGGCATGTGTTGAGGATGAATCTTCTCAGGCCCACTTACACTTGAAGATTGCAGTTGACTTGTTGTAGAGTCTCCATCTTTGCAATCAACGATCGTGGTTCTACAATTAAGAGCAAAATCTGCTTCATTTGACGGAAAAATAATGGCATCTTTATCTATATTGCTAATTTTAGAGGGCAAACCGCCATAAGTTTTTCTCAGAAAATGACGATACTTGTTCATCTTTTTATTTCTCGGGACAACAGGGCCCTTATAAATGGATCTTCTTTGAACACTACCGTTTTTGTTAGCTCTAGGGTTCGCTAATCCCTCTTTCACCATGAATTTGGGCATACAAGGGAAATAACTAAATTTAGGCATTTTCTTGGGCCTATGAGAAATGTGTCTAGCATATCTAACCCAAGCTTGTTCCCTACTATCCCATCATGAAGTGATAAGTGTTTAGATACCCAAGAATTTTTTTTTGGACTGATCCAAGTTGATATCGGTGGCCACCCACATATTCCACTGGCTTCAAAAACAATTTTCCACCTTGGAAGTTTTTCAACGGTTTTTCGGGTTCTGAACTTCCGGGGTTGTTTTGAGGCCCTAAACGATGTTTTTTGGGGATTTGGGGCTCAAGCAAAATTTATAAACATTGGCCCAGGCTAGTCAAAAGTCGATCTTCTCAGTTATACCTTTCCAACGGTGTATCGATCGCCCCAAACGAAGACCATATGCAAAAGTTACTCCCCCTGGAAGTTGACGTATCAACTACCCCCATCAGGGCCCGCAAACCATTTGGATTTTCATCTTTCGGGGTTAGGGTTTTGGATTTTACTTATGTTGAAAAGGCCTTTGGAGACTAATTGTAACAATAATATTCTTGCGAATATGAGTAGCCGTCACTTCTCTTCTCAAAGATAAGTTGCCACCATTCTAGTGAGTCTTTCACTCTATATTTTTACAGTTATGTACATTTCTTTCATTAATAGAAATCATGTATTACTGTATTTCTCTATTTCTGACAATATTTATATGTATTTCATTGTAATATCTCTTCTTTCATTTCATTCTAAAAAACAATCTGGATCGGTGGTATCAGAGCAGGCTGCACTTGATCTTTTTTCAGTGCATGTCCCCGACGAGGTCCAAGTATAGCAAGTTGGGTCTCAAACTTGTCTCTCTTGAAGACAATCGCTCTCACATGCCCAAGAAAACCTCCATGGAGAAAGAAAATAAAAATGATGGAGAAGAAGATTCTATTCATCTTTTGCTTGAGAAATCTCTCACGCGACAAAGGGATGAAATTATGGAGAATTTTTCCCACATCCTTCAACGCCTACAGATAACAAGACACATCTTTATCAAGCGACCACTTTGGAGGCACCTTACCTTTCAAGGTACAAATTAATTTTTATATTCCTTTATTTGAAGGACAAATAGATGGGGATGCCCTATAAAAATGGTTAAATATGCTAGAAGGTTATTTCTCTGTTCACAATTTCTTCGACCGAGAAACGATCACCTTCGAACTCCTTAAGGCTCTCCCTCATGTCAAACATTGGTGGGAAACTTAATGGGAGCAAAGTTCCATAGAGGAGTTTAGAATATATGGGCCCGAGCCCACTTGGGTTTTTTTTATGGATGCGGTCAAGGAAAAATATTACATTGTTGGTAATTATGACAAACAATACATGAGATGGACCACACTGCGGCAAGAGAGAGGCGAAGCAGTGTCGGAGTTCACCAATACCTTCCATACCTTTTGCACCAAGATGGGTATCAAAGACTCCGAGCGACATTTGGCTCTGAAATACTGTGGGGCTCTACATAGATACATCTAAACTGAAACGGATTTTCTAGACATCTCATCACTGGGTGTTGCTTATTGATATGCTGTTAAAATTGAGCAAAAATTTAAGCACCAAAACAAGCGGGAGATCGGGTCTGCAAATCCACAACTACCAAAGTATGGTAAAGATGACCCTAACAACTAGCCTTCAGAAAAGTAGTCCAAGCCATAAGAAAAGAAGGGTAATGGAAAGAAAAAGAAGGACACTGGAAAGTGGTGCGATTTCCACAAAATCCCTTGGCACAACACCGATGAATGTCGCTCAAAACAATATTGGTGGCCAAGATCAAAGATAAGGATTCGAACCCTGATTCAAAATATGATTTAGAAAATACTGGTAGAAGACAGATCATAGACACATACCCCATTGCTATTGTCGCGACCGCATCAATTCAACCAGAAGAACCAACAGATCCTAAAGAGGGGGAGTACCTTTTTCATTGACATATGTGGGTGAAGGGGACCTCATTGCATTTTATTGTTGATAAGGGAAGCCAAAAGAACCTCATCTCAACAGAGGTCGTCAAACAGTTGAGATTTTCCAAAAAACCACACCCATAGCCATACAACATCAAGTGGCTTCGCCACGCATAAGATCTTCGTGTCATCCAACAGTGTCGATTTTCATACAACATCCAACCCTTCAAGGATGAGGTATTATGTCATGTTTCCCTATTGGATGTCTGTGATGTTTTCTTGGGCCAACCATATATGTGGAAGTGCCATGCTATCTATGAGTATCGACCCCGTAGTGTCATTGTTACTCTGGGGGGTGATCTCTACAGGATACCAGAGGTAGTTTCGACTACTTTCTCACCTAAAAAGTGTCGCAAGGTAGTATCTCATACTACAAAATTCAGCTTCTTCACAGTCTGTTCAAAAGGTGAACAAAAGAACACCGCAACCACTATAACCTCAACCCAAGAACCTTCTATCCAACAGAAGTAGGTCGACAAGATTGAAGTAAAGAGAAAGGATTCCTTCTACACATAGTCATCTCATGTATCCAGACTGGTTAAAAAGGTCCAACCCTTCCAGCCACAAGTTCGTGACAACCTTCAACAAGCTAAGCAACACAACTTCTCCAGCAAGGCAAGCAACTCACCAAGATTTAGATTCAACAAACGCTTCCCCCTCTCCCCCGGGAACTCAACACAATGGAGACCATTGCTTTCTAAGGAGGGAGGATTGATGTAGGTGGATATCGGTGGCCACCCACCCGTTCCACTGGCTTGAAAAACAGTTTTCCACCTTGGCAATTTTTCGATGGTTTTTCAGGTTCCAAACTTTTGGGGTTGTTTTGAGGCCCTAAACGATGTTTTTTGGGGATTTGGGAACTAAAATATTGCCAAAGGCTCTATCTTGGTCCAATCAAAAGTCGTTCTTCTTGATTAGACATTTCTAACGATGTATCGAGCACCCTAAACAAAGATCCTATGCAAAAGTTACGCCCCTGGAAGTTGACGTATCAACTACCCCCATCGGGGTCCGCAAACCTTTTGGATTTTCATCTTCCAGGGTTAGGGTTTTGGATTTTAATTATGTTAAAATAGCCTTTGGAGCGTCATTGCAACGATCATATTCTTTTGAATGCGAGTAGCCATCACATCTCTTCTTAGAGATAAGCTGCCACCATTCTAGCGAGTATCTCACCCTGTATTTTTACAGTTATGTACATTTCTTTCATTAATAGAAATCATGTATTACTGTATTTCTCTATTTTTGACAACATTTATATGTATTTCATTGTAATATCTCTCCTTTCATTTCATTCTAAAAAATATCCAAATCATGAACCTATTAAAACTATGCAATCTAAAGTGGTGGATGCAATAGTGAAAAGTTGGCTAAAAAAAATTACACAATAAAATATTTCTGTTAGGGAAAACCTTTTAAATATTTCCTTATCTCCAACTTTAGAATTTTCTTACAACACATCATTAATTAAGCTTGTGCCTTATGATTATGATACTAGCACACCAGACTAACACACCATGCGTTTATAGGTCGCATCTCATGCAATGCTCCATATCATTCTATGTGCACTGAACATTTGAATATGCAATGCTCCATATCATTCTATGTGCACTGAACATTTGAATATGATTGATGCACCAATTCATTGCAATATCTAATGCAATATAGAATGTTATGAAGCATTGTTCGTGGGGTGTAACATCCATTCGCATGCACCATAAAACATAGGAAAATATGCCATTGTATGTGATGCACGTATGGATGACTCAACACATTGTCTCTAGTGTTATCCCAACATGTTGGTGCTTCGCCATGTCAAATTTGCATACACCTACGACATCCAGTGCATTGACATGGACTAGTAGCATTGTTGTTTAATTTTACGACCTATTTTATGTGCACCAATAAACATAAGATAACAATGTCTCGAGAGAATATTACATGTGGGGATGACTCATTGCATTATCAATGGTGCTGCTAGCTCAATTTGGCACATTACATGGCATATTGGATGTGCCAACCATTTGTGGTGCGCTAACAAGGACTAGTAGCACCATGTATCAATGCTTACTAGTAATAAACATGCAATGACGATAATGATTATGCACTCCAATATTTAGACACACTAGTGTGTTCAATATTTAGACATACTAGTGTGTTCAATATTTTTTTTTTTAATTATTGCTTACATTGTTGTGTCTAGGAATGGCTAAGCACAACGTATATAGTACTATGTGATATTCACAATGAACCACATTAGCGAGGCACGTGCCTAATTCTTATGGTGCACTGACGTGATCTAAAGAGCATTTCTTTATGGTGCATGTAGATTATATGAGTTCATCGATGTTGGTGTTGAATTTTATAGAGAATCGAAGGTAGTGCACATAATTAAAATATGTGAACGGGAGGCAATATCCTTATTTCAAACAGGTGCAACATATTGTTTTATACATTTTCAATACACCAAATTTGAATTCAATATTGAATGAATATTACCACTGACATTTTAGTATAATTGGACACACACATATAATTGGACATTTTAATATAATTGGACCATGGTGTGAATCCTCGTGGCACACATGACTCAAATACTCCATGCTTACCCTAATATCATGTGAATGCAACCTTGGAACGGGTTTAGTAATGTTTGGTTTATAAACATCGTTAATTTTTATTTTTTTGTTGAATGTGTTATGCTATAAATGTGGTATATGTAGTATAATGTTGTGTGCGCACGTACACACACAACAAGGTGTGTGTGTGTTATATATTGTTGTGCCATGCATTTCATATGTGTGTGACATCATGTGTATGGTCCTTACACCCAATAAGACTTTGATGTATACCTAAGGTAACATAATGTGAGTAACTAGACTAGATGTGTGTGTGTCATGCACTTCATATGTGTGTGACATCATGTGTATGAACCTTACACCCAATAAGACTGTGATTTATACCTAAGGTAACATAATGTGAGTAGCCAGACTAGATGTTATTGCTCCTTGGGTATTTGGACTTGAAATAAAAACAATAATGAATGGAATAATAGGATCAATTCTTATTCTTTATGCAATGTATGCTATATATTTAGTTAATTGAATGGCTAGATTAATACTATGATTTTTTTGGATGCAATAATTCTTACACAATAGATGTGTTATTATTTTCATTGTTATTTCTATTCAAATGTATGCATTTAAATTTTCTCATAGTTAGCATTATTGATACTTTTCTTGAAAGTTTTGAATCTTAAATAGAATATATTATAGTGCATAATTATTAATATTTAGTATGAACGCCTATATTGGGTTCACTCATGTTCAGTAGAATAACATTGTCGATGTAGACCGTCCATACCTTTGGGTATATTAGTAGTTTGTGGGAATCATAGGAATAAAGAGACTAAAATAGTAGTTGAAGATATAAGGATAGCTATCATTGTTTTTTAATACTTATATAAATTTCATACATGTCGTTTGTTTTTAAGTTGGTGAGTTGTTGGTTGCATCCCAAGGACTAGGCCAAGTGTAATACATGCATACATTAGACATGGTGGAACCAACATTAGGGAGTTATGAAAACAAAAATTATATTTGGGGAGTCAACCCTTAGGTTCATTTGGTGATTATGAGACTACTATACATATATTTACTAGTGATTTGATGATGAGTATGTCCTTGCCTCCATAAAATCTTAGGTGTAGTAGACCGTATAATTAACCATGAACTTTGCAC
Organism: Picea engelmannii; assembly: GCA_009831015.1. Classification (NCBI taxonomy): domain Eukaryota; kingdom Viridiplantae; phylum Streptophyta; class Pinopsida; order Pinales; family Pinaceae; genus Picea; species Picea engelmannii. The sequence goes on from ML810021.1 coordinate 41,690, forward strand.
ACAAAGAACAAATCCATTATGAAAATAAAATGTGCCTCTTATGTAAATATTCCAAGAAGATTGGGTATGGAAACCTCCAATTCATGAACCTAGAGTGAGAATAGGGGGAGGTCATGTCTCTCTCAGTGAGTATTTGAATCACAAAGAGTTAGCATTAGAAATTTAATTATTAAATAGTCTAGTGGATGAATAGTCTTCATATATTTGAGAAATCAAAGGAATGCTTGAATCCCTAGGATCCAAGTTCAAGAACTAGGGAAAGATACCATCAATAGATGATAACCCTAACCAAGAAGAATCACTTAATTTTCAAAAGTTGAGATATGAGTTGAGAAAGTAGAAGGCACCCACCTTCAATGGGATTGTTGAAAGAGGAAATAAAGCATAGACTTGGTTGGTTAACATTGAAGGACACATGATGCTATATGAATTCAACACCTCAAAGAAGACTAATTTGTTATCAACTAATTCAACACCTCTATGTTATTATTTTACTTTGATGACTTTCCCTATGGCATTAATTCATAAGTGAAACATATATTCAATTGCAAATTCTTCACAATTTCAAGGGACACTATGATTTCTTGGTGATTCCTTTTAGGTTGACTAATGCTCGTTTCATTTTTCGAAACCTCACGAACAACATTTTTCAGCCTTATCTTAGAAAGTTTGTATTGGTTTTCTTTTATGATATACTTATCTATAGGAATTCATGGGAAGAATGGCTTCAACATGTGGCTTATATATATATATATATATATATATATTATAACAAATCAAAAAATTAAATAAATAAATGAAACATAAATAAAACAAAAAAATGCAAACCCCATTCAAATAAAAACCCAACAATGAAAAACCCTGCCATCACGACAGAGGAAAGAGTGGAGGAAAAAGCCCCACGATGATATAGGAGAGAGGCCTGCAAAACCCCGTGGAGACAAAGGCGAAAGGCCAAAACCCTACGACGACAAAGGAGAGAGGCAAAAACCCTACGACGACAGAGGAGAGAGTGAAGGATATTCGACCAAACCCAATGACGCAACACCCCTACCTCAGCAGGTTCTGCTTGACCTCCCGGTCTAAGGATCTTCAATTCCCCTGAGCTGAAGCGACTCCTTTAGTTCCCGCTGGAACCTTCAACACTAAATATCCACAGGTCCTTTTAAGAAGTTACGCTTGTGCGAACAAGCACAAGGCGTGAACCTCCTTCCACATGACCAACCGATGTGACCACAACCTTTTCCCGAAAGGGTATTTCGGGTTTCGCGACTTCACGATTTCTGATGCGAGTCCCCCCTGACTTCTTCGACTCCCGAAACCCGAAAAGGGATAACGGTTCCTCAACTTCTCCTTTATATCTCAACCATATGACCTCAGTCACGTCCTGGGGTCCACCTCCGAGCATGTCGGAATTTCGCGTATCGGGGAGTTTCGATGTGACTTACCTCCCTTCTTCTGATAGCCAAAATCACGATATTCCTTTGCCACAGATTTACGGTCCAAATCCATCTAGAGATCAATGATCCATATCGTTTCGGGACTTTGCGTGTCGCGACTTCCGGGTAGTCGTTCCTTCACACCCTCCTGATTCCCAAAATGTCAAAAATTCTAAGCCCTAGATCAACAACTCTCGTTGATCCAAATCTGACGGCTGCTATCCCTCCTGAGCTTGTGAGTGCTGAAAGACACTTAGTCTTAACTTCTCCGCAGATCAATTTGATCCAATGGTCCACATAATTTTTGGTGATTCTCCCTCTGAGAATTTCAACCGTCCATTCAAACTTTCAATGTCCCCTTGCCAAAGAACTTGATGCTCCTCCCTTTTGAACTTAACTTTTGCGAGGTGAATTCGACCTTCGCCTTTTCTTCGAAGTCCCTATCCTTCTTGAGCTTGGCTTCTGCTACAACTCGAGGATTCAAAAGGATTCTTGCACGCACTCGTTGTGGCATTCACAATAACCTCTGGTTATCTAACGTCTTCCAACTCTGGGCACTCCTCGCGACAAAAGTTCTTCAACCACTCTCCTTGGTTGGTAAAGACTAAGACTTCAACCGACCTGCTCACACCTTGCATGAATCTTGTGTTGTACTTGCACTTCTACTGGTATGAGAACAACGGTATCCCTCCTAAGATTTTCTGAGATAAAACTCAAAATCTTGTCAATGCACTCCTTGCGGACTTTCACTGCACTCCTTGCAGGAATTATCAGGATGAGAAACAATTGAAATTCATACTCTTCCTCTCACGGACTTCATACATTCAACATGAAATCACGAGCATACATACACAACATTGAAACAAATGCATAACATAATATAAAGCAACTTTAAACATACCATTCAATAGATGCAAATAGTAACCATGACAACACCATAAAATTGGATCAAAGCATTCTTATATTAATCCAAGTGCTTATGTACATGGGTTCAATAGAAACAACTATTTGCTTATACAAATTCTACAGTCTCTTTTCTCCTCTGCTCTTTTTCTCTACAACTTACTATCTTACTCTTCCAATGAGAATAATGGTACAATACAATACATGCGAGGGAGCTTTCTAGAGTTTTCTCTCCTACAAATATAGTTATATAATCAAATTAAAATCTCTACAACTACTTTACATTTATTACAATAAATGTCTCCAACCAACAGATGAGAGAAACCGCTCAAGATCTGTGTTACAATCTCTGAATCATAAAAGAAAAAATATCTTTCTAGATATTACATTAATGTTTTATCTTTCAAATTCAAAACATTCTCAAAATGTGCACTGGTGCGTTTCTAGCTGTCCTCCGCTTTGCTGACTTGCTTTGTTGGCGATGCTCCTGCATCATACTCTGGTTGAAAAATTCATGAAATCATGTTCATGAGCTCCTGCACCGTCTGTACATGTTTCTGTATATCCGCTTCACTTTCCCAACTGGCTTCCTCAATCAGGTGTCCTTTCCACTCTACTAGATATTCAAAATATGTCTTTCTCCGAGTCTTCTTGCTAACTATCTGATCAATGATCTTTTCCATCTGCGTCTTTTCAGCTACAACCATCTGTTTGACCCACTGAATTTCTTTCTGGATTGTTGCTTCTCCCACTTCATCTACTTTGTAAGGATACATATCTGTTATGTTGAATATGGGTGATATTCCCACACCATCTGGCAATTCTATCTCATAAGCATTTGCCTCAATTTTTTTTAAAATCTTACACGGCCAATATTTTTCATCTTTAGTTTATTGTATGTCCCCCTTGGGAAACTTTCGTTCCTTAGGTGTGCTAAGAATAAATCTCCCACTTCGAATTGAATCTCTCTTCTATGATGATCTTCTCTGCGCTTATATTCCTGGTTGGAATTTTGCAACCGCTCTTTAATCTTATTGTGGAGCTCCTACATCTCTGCTGCAAAATCCTCTACTCCAACACTTCTGAACTCACTCTGCTCTAAGTCTCTCAACTCAGATACTCCTCTCAGTTGCATTCCATACATTATCTGAAATGGGCTATGTCATGTACTTCTGTTAGGTGAGTCATTATATGCAAATTCCACTTGTGGTAGAATCTGATCCCACTCACTGTGATGTTCAGCTACTAAGCTCCTCAACAAATCTCCTAAACTTCGATTCACCACCTTAGTCTATCCATCCGTCTGAGGGTGATATGCTGAGCTAAAAGATAAATCTGTCTCTAGCTTCTTCCATAGTGTCCTCCAGAAATGACCAACAAATTTGGTATCCCTGTCTGAAACAATACTCTTGGGTAAACCATGAAGTCGAACAACTTCTTTGAAAAACATATTTGCAATGTGTGTTGCATCACTAGTTTTTTGACATGGAATAAAATGTGCCATTTTGGAAAATATTTCGACTACAACGAATATGGAATCACAACCTCTCTATTTCCTTGGCAGTCCTAACAAAAAATCCATGCTTACCGCATCCCACGGCCTCACTGGTACTGGCAATGGTTGATACAATCTTGTATTCTGTCTTTTCCCCTTTGCGTGTTGGCAAATTCTACATCTGTTGACAAATTTCTTGAGATCTATCCTCATCCCCGACCAATAATACAAACTATTAAGTTACACAAATGTCTTGTCATGGCCGAAATGTCCATCCAATCCCCCACTATGTTTTTCCTTTAAAACGTTTTCTCTCATAGAACTCTTCGGGATACACAACTGATTTCCTTTGAATAACAGTCCATCCTGAATCAAGTAATAAATCCATTGGCTTCTATCTCTCAAAATAGGATTCTCACATGCTTCATAAGCATCCTTGAAATCTATATCATCTATGTACATATCCTTAAGGTTATCAAAACCTAAGGTCTTCAAATGAAACTCCTAGAGAATCAAACATTTCCTGCTCATTGCATCAACAACCTTGTTAGCAGTTCCAGAAATGTGTTTTATAACAAAAGTAAAGTTCTTCATAAATTCAACCCATTTCACATGTTTCTGGTTCAGTTTCTCCTGTCGAGTTATGAATTGTAAAGCATGGTTGTCGCTATACAAAACGAACTCTTTCGGAACCAAGTAGTGTCTCCATTTCTTCAACGCTTGTATGATTGCATAAAACTCTTTATCATACGTGGAATATTTCATCTTGGTCTTGTTCAACTTCTCACTAAAGTATGCAATTGGTCTATTGTCTTGACTTAAGAATGCTCCAACCGCGAATCCACTTGCGTCACATCTGACTTGGAATGTTTTACTGAAATCTGGTAGAACCAGAACTGGCTGTCTAGTTATCTTCTCTTTCAACAACTTGAAACTCTTCTCTTCTTCCTCTGTCCAATGAAAAGATTTATGTCTTTTCTTGACTGTGTCCATCATCGGTGCACAAATCCCACTAAAATTTCCGATGAAATTCCTGTAAAAACTGGCTAATCCATGGAGGTTTTTGACTTCAAATATGTTCCTTGGAAATGGCCATTCTTTGATTTCTTTTACTTTCTCTGGATCCATCTTCAACTCATTCGAAGAGATCACAAAACCCAAATAAATGAGTTATTTCTTCATGAAAGACGACTTCTTCAAATTTATCAGCAACTTTTCTTGCTGCAATCTCCTCATCACTAGAGTTAGGTGTCTCAAATGTTCTTCCTCAGTCTTACTGAAGATCAGTATATCATCAAGATACACAATTACAAAATTTCCAATGAAATCTTTCAAGACTTCGTTCATTAATCTCATAAAAGTACTTGGCGCATTCGTCAAACCAAAAGGCATGACAAGCCATTCATACAACCCTTCATTTGTCTTGAATGTTGTCTTTCATTCATCACCTTCCCTCATTTTAATATGATGATATCCTCTTTTCAAATAAATTTTTGAAAAAAACTTTTCCCCACTTAAGCAATCCATCAAGTCATCCATCCCGGGTAAAGGAAATCTATACCTGATGGTGATTTTGTTTATAGCCCTCGAGTTTGTACACATCCTCCATCCACCATCTTTCTTCGGACTTAACATTGTTGGCACAACGCATGGACTCAAGCTTTCTCTAACCAATCCCTTGTCCATCAAATCTTGGACTTGATTCTTAACCTCTTCATTCTTCTGCGGCATCAATCGATACTCTTATTTGTTTGGTAAATTTTCTCCTGGTATAAGTTCAATGTGATGGATTATACTTCCGACGGGCAGCAACGAACAAGGTAAATCGTCCACCACTATATCAATGAAATTCTCCAGCAGTTCCTAAATTTCCTCTGGTAGATCATCTATCGAAGTACTGGTCAAGATGACTCTAGGTTTTCTTACCACAACAAACTGCATGTATTCACCTTTCTTGACTTCATCCATAAGTTTCTTCCCACTCATGAGAAGTACAGTATTGCTTGTCTCTTCTTTCACCTTCTTGTCTTCAATTGGTAGCAACATGTGCGTCCTACCATTCTTTTCCAAGGTGCATGTGTTATTTCTTCCGTCATGAGCAACATTTCTGTCATATTGCCACAGTCTCCCCAACAAAATATGACAGACATCCATGGGAATAACATCACATAAAATCTCATCTCTATAACCCCCTATTTTGAACTCAACTAAACATTGTTTAGTGACTGTTACCTGGTGCCCCTTTTGCAACCACGAGACTTTGTATGGGCTTGGATGTGCGACTGTCTCCATTTCCATATTCTCCACCATTTATGTGGATACTAAATTATCTGTGCTTCCACTATCCACTATCACCTTGCATACCCTATCCTTGGTCTTGCAAGCAGTTCTAAACAAACTGTTCCTCTGGACTGGATTCTCCACTTCTTTCTCTGGCTTCAAGAGAATTTTCTTCATCATTAAGGATCTTCCACCTTCTGCATCTTCTGCCTCAACATTTCGCCTCTACACTTCTGAAATGTGAGCTTTGCCTCCTCCATCCATTTTTCTATTGGGACATTCCCAAGATTTGTGTCTGATTTTTCCACAGACAAAACACTTTATTTCACCTCCTTTGCTTCTTCCTCTTCCTCTTTCTTGCGGAAAAGTGTTCTTGTCGACATACTGTCTTCCCTGTGAACTTCCTCCTCTTTCAGGGTGATTATGAGGTTTATTTTCTTCATCCTTAGGCTTCTGTACTCTGTCTTGGGAAACTTATTTGCCTCTACTCTGACTTCTACCTCTGCCCTTTTGACCTTTCTTTCGGGCCAATTTCTCTTCAGCCTTCAAAGCAACTTGATAAGCATCTTCTACATTCCTGATTGTCATCATGCTCATCTCATATTGAATGTCATATCTTAGACCATTCATATATCTAGCTACCTTTTCATCATCACTCTCACGATGACCAACTCTAATGTTTAACCTGTAAAATTCCTTAGTGTATTCATTCACTATCATCCCTTTCTGTCTCAAATTATGCATTCTTCAGAATAGATTAATTTGGTAATCTCTGGGTATGAATTTAACTTTCATGTTTGCGACCATCCTATCCCATATTTTGATTCTTTGCTTGCCTTTGCAATGCCTATCAGCCTACAGTTCATCCCACCACAGTGCAGCATGCCCTTTCAATCTAGTGACAACATGTTTTACTTTCTTATCTTCCTCGACATCCTCATAGTCGAAGTATTTGTCTAGAGCTCTAAACCAATCTAGCAGCTCCTCAACGTCTAAGTTGCCTTCATACATCGGGATATTCATATTTTCTCTGGAACCTATTCTTGCAACAACTCTGAATAGACGTGCCTCTGCAACATCTTTGACTACAACTTCTTCTTCAGCTCCAGCCTCATTCTCGCTTTCGGCTTCAATGATATCTCCAACATCAGTTGTTTGTTTCTTTGTTGTTTCCATAACATCTATTCGAGCACGAAGTTTTCTCATCTCCCTTTCCATAGATGGATCATGCATAACTCTCTCTTAACGTCTTCTTGGCGGCATTATTTCAATCTGTCCACGTAGAATTCGATAACAATTGTCCTCTGTCTTTCCTCTACAGAAAACAAAAGTTGTTAGCTAGGCTTTGATACCACCTGACGCAACATCCCTACCTCAACAGGTTCTGCTTGACCTCTCGGTCTAAGGATCTTCAATTCCCCTGAGCCGAAGAGACTCCTTTAGTTCCCACTGGAACCTTCAACACTAAATATCCACATGTCCTTTTCAGAAGTTACGCTTGTGCGAACAAGCACAAGGCGTGAACCTCCTTCCACATGACCAACCAATGTGACTACAACCTTTTTCCGAAAGGGAATTTCGGGTTTTGCGACTTCGCGATTTTAGATGCGAGTCCTCCCTGACTTCTTCGACCCCTGAAACCCGAAAAGGGATAACGGTTCCTCAACTCCTCCTTTATATCTCAACCATATGACCCTAATCATGTCCTGGGGTCCACCTCTGAGTGCATCGAGATTTCGCGTATCGGGGAGTTTCGATGTGACTTACCTCCCTTCTTCTGATAGTCAAAATCACGATATTCCTTTACCACAGATTTATAGTCCAGACCTGTCTAGCGATCAATGATCCAAATTGTTTCGGGACTTCGCATGTCATGACTTCCGAGTAGTTGTTCCTTCACACCCTCCCAATTCCCGAAATGATGAAACTTTTAAGCCCTAGATCAACAACTCTCGTTGATCCCAATCTGACGGCTGCTATCCCTCCTAAGCTTGTGAGTGCTGAAAGACACTCAGCCTTAACTTCTCCATAAATCAATTTGATCCAACGGTCCATGGAATTTTTGGTGATTCTCCCTCTGATAATTTCAACCGTCCATTCAAACTTTCAATGGCCCCTAGCCAAAGAACTTGATGTTCCTCCCTTTTGAACTTAACTTCTGTGAGGTGACTTCGAACTTCGCCTTTTCTTTAAATTCTTTGAAGTCCCTATCCTTCTTGAGCTTGGCTTCTGCTACAACTCAAGGATTCAAAAGGATTCTTGCGCGCACTCCTTGCAACATTCACAATAACCTCTGGTTATCTGACGTCTTCCAACTCTGCACACTCCTCATGACATAAGTTCTTCAACCACTCTCCTTGGTTGGTAAATCCTAAGACTTCAAGCGGCCTGCGCACACCTTGCACAATTCGTGTGCTATACTTTCACTTCTACTGGTATGAGAACAACGATATCCTTCCTGATCTTTTCTGAGATAAAACTCAAAATCTTGTCAACGCACTCCTTGTGGACTTTCACTGCACTCCTTGTAGGAATTCTCAGGACGAGAAACAATTGAAACTCATACTCTTCCTCTCACAAACTTCATACATTCAACATGAAGTCACGAGCATACATACACAACATTGAAACAAATGCATGACAAAGAATATAAACCAACTGTAAACATACCATTCAATAGATGCAAACAGTAACCATGACAACACCATAAAATTGGATCAAAGCATTCTTATATTAATCCAAATGCTTCTATATGTTATCACTCAAGGAAACTCTTCTAGGTTGTATCTCAAAGATGCCTGGTAACTTAACTAATATCTCAATGGTGTATAATATTCTCTTATTATGATCAAGTCAGATGACTAGATCAGACCTGCTCTCTCAAGACATGCATAAACATAACCAGATGACAAGACTTTTAACTATCACTGTTCAGAGGGTTTGTAAATAAGTGAATGTATGGAGAATTATTACTATGCCAGCAGAGTCACACATAAAGATACATGAATGGCCAGTCACAATAAGAAAATGATATTTTCAATTCAACTCATCAAAGCAATGATAGGATGAAAGCCATCAAACATAATAAACATGAATTAAACATCCATGTGCAAATATAGAATAGACAAGAAAATGTAAGTCTGATCAGATAATTGCAAAAGAATCTTGTATAAACTGATCTACAAATGAGAAGCTTGAGTACAAAGTGTGAAAAAGTATCCAAAGTCGAACCCCTTGACTTCATCTAAAGTTGCTAGCTTTATAGACTTTACAAAATATTTCTAAATCCAAGAAAATTGGATCAAATATGCTAAATATGGAAATTCAAAACAATATTCATGAAAAATAGGAAAAGATCTATTTATGTGGTCAACCTTTATCTAGATAATCTTCATGTCTTCGACAGCTGCAACAATCTTTGACACATTCAACAACCCTCAAGGTGATGACAAGGCAACTGAATCTCCCTTTGACAACTAAGCAATATCTTGGCCAAAAATAGAAAAGCTCCACTTGGTCTTCTTGTCTTATTTTATGCCTCGAAATCTGGAGAAGAAAGATGATTTATATTCCCTTAATTTTTATCTTTCATAAGAAACCACTCTCACGTGCTCTGGAAACAAGAAGCCCTGATCTGGGCAAAATTAAGAGCACTCTGCCCTGTTCTGCGCTTTCGGTGGCTAAAGAGCTAAAATCTAAACCTGTAAGCCACCAAAAGCTCTGCTTTCGGTGGCTAAAGACAACTATGAATGCCTACCTAAGACACCGAAAGCACAGTTTGAACATTTACCATCATCTTACCAGAAATTCTTTGTCACTTGAAGTGCCTCAATTTCTTTTTTCCTTAAATGATGGAGCTGCTACTAAGAATGTGGATCTGAAATCTGGATTGATCTTTGATCGATAATTATTGTTGCCAAGTGTTCTAGAAAATAAAAATTCTAATAAAACATAATATGTGAAGATATAGACTCTTTCCTTCGCATCTATGTGCCATAAAATTAGCCATTGACTGCAAAATTTGATCAAGACTTTCAGAAAAAATCTCTACTCTGTTATCACAGGCCAGGATAAATTCCTCTGTATTCTTGAAAACATATTCTTCATGGATCTGACAGTATCTTGCATTTTCTCTAGCATTGGATTGTTCGACAATCATTCCCAGATTCATATTTGCATGCAAAATATGATATCATGGAATTGCTACACAATAAGCAACAACTTCAACTCCAAATATATCTTCCTGGTTATCCATGTGCACCAACAACTTCAGTCTTCACCTTTATCTGCCCTTATCAACAACCCTTAAGAAGTCCAGCTGGTAAATCACTCATGATCCTATACCATTTTTGCACGACAATATCTACAATGTTTCTATAAAAAAAAATAATCTTGGAAACAACAGTAACCATGAAAAACTACCTCCACATCATTTGCATCTATATCAGAAAAACCTGTTTAAATTAGCAAATCCATACGCTTACGGGAGTAATTTCCCATCAATTCCCCATACATAAAGCTGAGCATCTTCTCCTGCTAAAACAAGAACATTTAGCGCATGAGAAGAACCAAGCCCATTCACTCTCTTTTGATGTCTTTTCAGCTTGCCCTTTACCTCATCCCTTCGAACATTGTAAATTTGAATTGAATACTTCTTCCATGCCAATAGCAATCATTTGTTCCAAACATAACACAAGGGCAACATAACCATATACAACATCTTCTCATGTCATCACAACAAGCACAAACGAAATCCTTGATACCTGTGTATTCACAAACAATGTTTGCATGCGAAAAATGGAATCCAAGACCATACGCATCATCCTTTGCTATTTGTGGCACACACCTCCATTATGTCGGGCACACGAGCATCTGCATGTTCATTTGAAACCTATAGCTTACAACTTGATGCTTGACCTGTCAAAAACTCCAACACGCAGCTATACTCACCAATTTTGTTGTACATGCATTCTCTGCCTGCAAAATCGGGCATCTGTATCCTTGTTTGTTTAACTTGGCGCAACGCACCTAAAATCCCTGGCATCTGTCAATTGTTAACATTGGTGTTTGAATAATGTTAAACTTTTCTCATGATACATATCCCAAATACATCGGGATTTTCTGAAAATTATAATCTTTAGTGCGCCACTACTGATTAATCTATTTCGATGACACATGTAGAATGAGGAGCTTGCACTTGCGCTGGTTCTGTGTTGACTTGGACCTGTAACTTGACTTAAATCATAGCATGTGAATAAGGATTGTGTGTTATATGCTTTGATACATAGACTCAGTCTTAGGCTTGACATAAGAACTGACCAGTGGGCCCCTTACCTAAAATGATTTGTGAATAAGTATGAGAATTGGCTTTGTGCCTCATCTTGGAAAATGACTCATAACTTGGTAGAGTTGGTCTTTATGATTATAACACTTTGAGCACCAACCACTCTCATAAAAATACAAAATAATAATTTATTTGAAAGTATTATAAATGGAAGTTTAGGTGAACTAATCATTTTGATTTTGTAGGTTGAAAGGGCAAACCCAAAGGATGCTAAGCAAAAGCAATCACTGGGAGATTGATGAAGAAGTAGAGGTTAAGACACTGGCCAAAAGATTGAGAAAGTAATAAGTCAAATTGAGAGAGATGAAAATGTTCGCAAAATTCAATTACATTTTGATCGCTAACACTGTACATGGGTTCAATAGCAACAACTATCTGCTTATACGAATTCTACAGTCTCTGTTCTCCTGTTCTCTCTTACTCTACAACTACTATCTTACTCTTCCAATGAGAATAATGGTACAATACAATACATGCGAGGGAGATTTCTAGAGTTTTCCCTCCTACAGCTCTAACTATCTAATCAAATTAAAAACTCTACAACTACTTTACATTTATTACAATAAATGTCTCCAACCAACAGATGAGAGCAACCACTCAAGATCTATGTTAAAATCTCTAAATCATAAAAGCAAGAATATATTTCTAGATATTACATTAATGTTTTATCTTTCAAATTCAAAACATTCTCAAAATGTGTGCCGGTGCGTTTCCAGCTGTCCTTCGCCGCTTTGTTGACTTGCTTTGCTGGCGATGCTCCTGCATCACCCGACAACGACCAATTCGTGGAGAGGAGATGTCGCTGAAATTGGTAATTTATGACTGGTTTAATTTTCATGAGAGTCTATGCACACCCAATCTTATTTTCATTTCCACTTCAATGGGTTTCAGTTTTGTTTCATTTCCATTTATGGGTTTCATTTCCATTTCCACTTCAATGGGAATTTCTTCCATTCCTTCTTGAATGGTTACCCCCTCGTTCATGGATATTTGTTGGGCCTCATCCTACAATAGGTAAATGAATCTCATAAGGAGAATTAACCCAACCAAAATATTTTCCCAAAATTGCGTCCACCTATTCAACGCTAAAGGTATGATGATGTTTCCCTAACATATGCTTCATGAACTATGACTAAATTTCCAATGGAAAGGAAAGAATATAAGAGAGGAATACCTAATATAAATAATGCTAAATAGAGGTAAACCAAACTGCACATTCTCCATTTTAAAGGTAGTTAATTATTTTCCTATATAGTCCTTTGTAAACACTTATTAGAAATTCTAATATTTTAAGATAAATTCATGCTCAAATGAGCTAAGCCAATCACCTAATTTGAGCAATTGAATCTTAAACAATTTTTTTATGGCTTATCATAGTCAAACTACAACAATAATGCAAAACAGGTAAAAAGCACATCACTACATTGTATATATTAATCTTCTATGGAGAAATTTTCAAAGTAGTTTCACTATAGATCATGGTTGATCCAAAACCACAATGTTTATGCTATATAAGTACAAAACTATGGGGGTTAATCTTTTTTGCACAATTAGCTTTTGCACCCAAGTCAAAAAATTGTGTTATGTAGTATGGCCTATGGATTGGGGCATTATTCTTGTCCACAACTTGGGTTATGGAGTCATATGCACTAACAATGGTAGAAGGGGGATGTAGGGCTTGTGATCCAAGTGGACATTCTAGATGAGAGTGAACTTTCAATTCAAAATCCCAACCTACCCCTACTTGCTCTAATACAAAATCTCTTACCTAGTAGAAACCAAACATTCTTGTATACATCATAGCTTAGCCACTATTCTATGCATTGGTATCTTTGGCCTAAATGACCCCTTTGGCCTAAATTATGCATGCATATACTTCCATGATTTGATAAACCTAAGATGAAATTCCCAATGAGGTTCCTCTTTTTTCTTTTTAATATAAAGAAGCTTATACCATAGGCTTTGACATCCTGCTCACGATTTGTCATTGTATTGGGTTCATGTATGTATCAAATAGGGCTTGTAATCATTCTAGATCCATCAAATGAGGCTTCTAAATGCCTTGAACACCATTTATTATCTCACCACCAAGAAATAAGTCATTACATTTAAAATAATAGGGATTTTTTCCTTAGTGGAGTCACTATATGAGTAATAGAATTTTATAAATGTGAATGGCCTTGATGGTGATTTTATGAAGTTCTCTATGCAACTTATGCAACAAGACTTTGATGATATTCTAACTTTATATTGAGCTTACTAAGGAACACAACACCATTTCATCTAATATCTCATCAATGACTGGATTATGGAACTTCTCCTTGATGGTGATTTTATGAAGTTCTCTACAAAGAAAGAACCTATGGAAGATAAATTGGAGCATGATAAAGGGCACACACCCCAAGAGGGTGACTAGGCCTACCTAGTTGTCATAATAAACTTAGTGTGCATTATGGAAGACTACGTCATTGGAATTTATGAAGACTGAGGTCTAAATAAGTCCACACATACCCACTACATTTCCTATGATATATAATTAGTGCACAAAACCTCCTAATGGAGTCCATATCCAACTCTGATGCTAAAAACCCCTTAGATAGGGCTTGTGTTATGGTAATTTGCAAGTATTGTTCATGGTTATTGATCCTAACAAGTGATGTTTAGGGAATAAGGTCCACGTTTTTTCCTCCTCTAACCATGGCATCTGAGCTCAAGAAGGTTCAGTTAGAGATTAAGACCCTTCTTTTCCCCTTAACCATGGTAAGCCCTCAAGACCCATTTCTATTGTACAAAACCTACTCATGGCACCATATCCTGCTTTGGATTATAAAGAACACCAACTACAACCCTGAGAACCATTCCTAATGGGGGGTATGACACATTTTTATTTAGGGCATATGTGTTGGTTTAATCATGGTACTTGACTCATCCAACACTATATCCTGAGAAGTTGTGTGGGTTGTAGTTGTTGTTCATAGAAGTTAAGCCTAAGAACGTTCACTTAGGGAACACGTCCCTTGTTTCCCTCCCTTGATCTTGGTTAAACCTCGAGACCCATTCTTTGTTCAAAACTAACTTATTCATGGTGCCCAAATTCCACTTGGAGGTGAATGATATGTTACATAGGTCATATGTGGTGGTTTGACTACTTGTCTATGGTTCTTGAGCTTGAGAAGCAAGGTTTAGGGTTGAAGACTCTTGTTTCCTTTCATAAACTATAGTCATGAACCTAAGACCCACACCCATATCCAAATTGGATGCCAAAGGCTCCCTAGAGAGGACTCGTGTCATGGTTTTTAGGTGTTATCGATGGTGGTTGAGCTCGAGAAGGTTTAGTTATGGCTTTAGGCCATTGTTTCCAACTTGCCATGTTTATGCCTCTACACCCATTTTCGATGTACAAAACCTAATTTTGATGCCTATATCCCTCTTAAAGGCCAAAGTTTTGTTATGTTGGTTTGAGGACTTGTTCAAGGCTCTTGATCATCTTCATAATATTCAACAATATTATAAGGCACTTGTTTTCATTCTTTGATGATAGCTAAGGTCTTGTGACCCATCCATGGTCTTGTGTGGTGACCCGAGGACTTGTTTATGGTGCTTGAGCTAGATATGATATGTTTGGAGCTTGAGTTGTTGTTTCCCTCCCTTGATCATGGTTAATGATTGAGGCTTGTTTCCCTACCACAACCATGGTCAAGGCCGCGATACCCATATATAGTATGCAAAACATATAAATGGAACTAATGTCCAAATATTAGGCCAAAGAAATTGAAGTGAGAGCTCATGTAATGGTTTCTAGGTGTTGTTCATGGCACATGAGCTTGAGAAGGTTCAATTATGGATTAAGTCCTTTACTCCCCCCTTAACCATTTTTAGGTGTTAAGACCCATTTCTAGGGAACAAAACCTACTCATGGAACTTGTATCCTACTTGGAGGCCTTCAAGGAATCCTTACAAATGAGTGATGTGTTGGTTAAGGCCTCTCTACCCGTCCTTACTGCAAAAAATCTCCTAATGGTGTCCTTATCGAACTCTGATGCTAAGGCCCCATTAGAGAGGGATTGTGTTGTGGTTTCTAGGTGTTGTTCATGATGTTTGAGCCTACAAAGTGACATTTAGGGCCCTCATATCCCACTCAAGTGCTACAAAACACTAACCATGATGTACCCAATAACTATGTCATGTGTGGAACCAAGACATGTTCTTTTTTAGGGCCTTTGTTGTGGTTTAATCATGGCACCCATATCCCTCTAGTAGGCCAAATATACCCTATGAAGGTCCTGTGTCATGGTTCAAGGATGATTTCAATGAAATAACTTGAGAATCTTCATGGTTTTTCTTTTTGGTGCTTGACTCGAGACTCTTCATTTAGGACATAAGGCCACTATTTCTCTCCCTTGACATTGGTTACGTTGATTAAAGTTGGTTGTCATTGATGTCAACCCTTGAAGAAAGCCCCGCAGCCCAAAGGTTTGGGTAATGGACCCAATATTTTTTGATGTAAAGATGACTCATTATTGCCTTTTCATGGTTGATAAGAAGTAAATATGGATGAACTTCAAAGTGGTCCCCTTATGGTGAAAGCCCTCACGGGAAGATGCTTTGCGGAGTAAGAAAACCCATGCCTAATTGTGGAATAATGAGATGAAGGATAGTGAATTTGTCAGGTAAACTATCCTATATGTATAGTTCTTGTCATTCCATTTCCAGTGGTATGTGGAATGTCACATAACTCTTCACGGTTAGAGAGTTATGACCATGTGAAGTTGGAGAACCCAGGTTTAGGTAATGAACCCAAGTTTGTTTGATGGATAAAGGTATGATTTTTTTATATATTTGAAGGTAATACTATTCTATATGGATAGTACATGTCATTCCATTTCTGGTGGTATGTGGAACATCACATAACTCCTCACAGTTTGAGAGTTATGGCCTTACGAAGTTGGAGGACCCTCATATGTCATCTAGAAGCCCCAAAAGGTCAAAGTAGTCAAAGTGGTTTAAGAGTTTTTAGAAGTTAAATAATAAAGTGAAGTGATGAGTGTACTATAATTCAAATTGAATACAAAATAAATTATTTAAATAATAATTTCAATGGATAAATTAGAAGTGGGTTAACCCTAAAATCAGGAAAGTGGGCAAAGTGACCTAGAAGATGTTTTTAAGGAAGCTACTTGGAGAGTATAAATAAGAGGCAAGGCTCTCTCATTTAAGAAAAACTTGAGAATATTCAATACCTATAGGTTTCTAAGGTAACCAAAGGATATCTAATCCGAATTTCCGAGGGAAGGTGAAGAAAAGAAGGCTGGAATTCAAGGAAGGATAAATTATTTTGATGATGCTTTCTAAGGTATGTTATTTACAGGTCATCTCACCATTCTCACAATAATTTTTTTTCTAGAATGATTCAGACCGTGAAATTTCTATTCCATTGAGGAAACATATCCAATTATCTGTGGTAAAAAACTTCAGCTTTTGGGTCATTTTATTTTTGGAGTTACACTCCGTGGAAAATAGGGTTTGTGGCTAGTTCTGAAACTAGTAAAAAACAAGTGTTTTGGGTAAAAACGTCATAACTTCTTCATAACAGATCCAAATTTAGTAAGACAAAATGTGTTGGTTATAGTATAGTCTGTAGTATGATGTGTAATAGTTTCATATTGATTCAACAAATATTATGTGCGGGGTGCGTTCTACAAGGTCGCTCTCTAGAATAAGCCAGAATTGAACAAGGTATGCCATTTTTGCTATAACTCCTTTTCTGAGTGGTTCCAAGTAGTTACACCTGGAGGAATTGCATAAAACACACTAAAAAACATTTTGTATAAGTTTCAGATATTTATTCATTACAGGTACAAAGTTATGATTACTTCAAGTTAGGGTTGTTGACTAATCCAAAACTATGCATGTGAGACTAAAGAAAAGTTTGATGAAAATGATAGTCTCTTGTTGTTAAAGTTAAGGAAGGTTTGAAGGAATGTGATCATATACACCGGGTCTATTACAAAGCTACAAATCAGATTTGAATGATGAAATTTATGAGGGCTTTTGGTTGAGGTACATGTTGAGTACATGGTTGAGACAAGTAGTTGATGAGTTGGCACATACATGAGGTGTATAGTTGATGATGTTGGTACATATTGATGAGTCATAGTTGATGAGT
>ML810021.1:59366-71256 GCA_009831015.1 Picea engelmannii
TGAGTTGGCACATACATGAGGTGTATAGTTGATGATGTTGGTACATATTGATGAGTCATAGTTGATGAGTAGTTGACACATGATTGGTACATACTTGGTATATGGTTGGATGCAATTTTTTATGGTACACGTTGATTACAGGTTGTTTGGTATAGGTTGGTGCATGGTTGATGCACTTGTTTATGGTACAGGTTGATTACAGGTTGAGGTACAGGTTGATGCATGTTTGATGCATGGTTCAAATTTATTGGTACAGGTTTACATCGGTATATCTCACAGTGATAGTGTGACATTGGTTCCATCATTCTACTTCTACTTCAGGGCAATTGGATGGGGCAAGGACAGGTGGTTGTAGCCCCCTTCTGGTTGTAGCAGGACAACATAGGAGGTTGTATCCTCCTTCTGGTTGTAGCCAGATAATTGGGGAGTTGGAGCTTCCCTTAGGTTGTAGGCTGAGAAACTAGGGGGTTGGAGCCTCCTTCGAGTTGCAGTTGGAAAACAAAGGAAGTTGGTCCTTCCAATGAATGTAATTCTTCAAGACATATAAGAAAAAACATTATGTAGTTTTCTCCTGTTTTGGGTTTCCATGTAAAACACGGGTGTACTGTGTATGTGCATGATTGTTCATTTGTTCATTGCTCATTATTGGATGACAATTCTACATTGACATAACACTTGTATTATTTGGTTAAAAAGGATTAAATTGCTCTATTACTGATTCACCCCCACTCTCAGTAATCCAACAATTGGTATCAGAGCAGGTTCCTTCAGAAATCAGTTTAACCACTGAAAGGTAGATCATGGAGAGAAAAAACTTGTATAAATATGGAATACCATAGTTTTATGGACAGAAGTATGTTTTTTGGAGCATAAGGATGAAGACATATATACAGGCACAGGGATTTGAAATTTGGCAATCGATTGTAGATGGATACACAACACCAACATTTCCACCAACAAATGACAAAGCAGTGAAACTTGCTCAGAATAATTCCAAATCCACAAATGTACTTCTGAATGGTCTTAGTGAAATGGTATTCACCAAATTTGCACATTGTAAATCCGCTAAAGAGATTTGGGACAAGCTTCGAAATATTTATGAAGGAGATAAAAAAGTCAAAGCAACAAAGCTTCAAACTTACAGGGGTCAGTTCGAACAACTAAAAATGAAGGAAGATGAGAATATTGCAGCCTACTTCTTATGAGTGGATCAAACAGTGAATGCAATCATAGGATAGGGAGAAGAAATTGAAGAATCTGTAATTTTTCAAAAGGTACTAAGATCTCTTTCTATGAGATTTAACCCTAAGATATCAGCACTAGAAGAAAGATCGGATCTAAACTCAATAAGCATGGAAAAACTGCATGGAATCTTTACAGCATATGAAATGAGAACTGAACAGGAAAATCCATATGTAAAAGAAGAAACCTTCAAAGCATCCAAAATATCAAAGAAAAAGAAAGAGCAACAAGAAGAATATAGCAGCAACAATGACCTCTCAAAAGATGATGAAGAAGTGGCTGACTTCGTCAAGAGACTGAACAAGGGAACCGAAGGTAGGTATATAGGTAAGCTTCCTTTAATTTGTTTTAATTGTGATGGTATTGGTCATTTTTCTAACAAATGTCCTCATAAGAAAAGGAGAAATGATGAAGTTTACTAAAAAGGCAAACAAACATATAAAGGCAAAAGAACTACAAAGAAAGTTTTCAAGAAAAGCCTATGCACCAAAGAAGACATCTCTTCATCAAATGAAGATGAAGTCAGTGACAGTGAGACAGGAAGAGTTCTATTCATGGCAATAAAATACTCTGACAAAGAAGACTCCGAAGAAGAATATGAAGAAGTCGAAGAAGAAATTGAAGAAGCAGAAGTTGACTTTCGAGAAGAATTAAAGTGTGCCATAGAAGTTATCAGAAGAGAAAAGAAGAAGAACAAGAAACTACAAGTAGAACTAGACAAGAAAGAAGACATTCAAGAACTAGAACAAATTATCACAAAATTGAGAGTTCAAATAGAAGAGGATAAAAGAATTAAAGAAGCACTCAAATAACAACTAGAAGAAAATGACAATATCATCGGAAACTTGGAAGCAAAGATTATAACATTAAGAAAGGATATTCAAAAGAAAAATATGCAGAATAGCTCAAAAGTTTTGGATGACATTATCGGCAGTAAAAAATCTCATTTTGACAAGACCAGATTTGGATACAATCAGAAAGAAAAGGGATCAAGATCCAAAACAACAGAGCAAGAAACCTATCCAAAAAGCTATGAAGAAACAATCAAAGGGGATAGGAAGATATGCAAAAAAAGATTACATGGACACTCCTCCACCGAGATGATTCAGATTTCAGAATAAAAAAACGACAGATAGGCCTCAAGAAGAAGAAGGATTCACAAGAGCACTTCCTTTCAGAAGATCCTCAACTCCCAAGTATCAAACTATAATTTTTGGTTTATGTTATGCATGTAATAATTTTGGACATAAGGCTGTGAATTGCAGAGCTAACAACATGAACAACAAAAACTTTGAGAGTTATACACAAAGGGGTTATTCAAGAAGGTCTAGTGAAACACAGAGAAGAAATTGCAACAAGTTTGAATCCTTGAGCAATGAAGTGGAATGTTACAAATGTAACAATTTTGGACATGTGGCCAAAGAGTGCAGAATGACAATCCCTCCTAAAAAACCTCAACAGAACAACAATAGTCACAAACAAGAACCACAGAAAAGGACATGGATAAGAAAGCAAGATCAGTATAGCAACGAAGAATGCACACTCGTTCTACAAGATAAGCAGAAGAAATGTGGTTGGTATGTTGACAGTGGGTGTTAAAAACACATGAAAGGTGACAGAGACAAGTTTCTTACATTACGAAAGGAAAGAGATGGATCAATCTCCTTTGAAAATGATGATTCAGCCAAAATCATTGGAAAATGCACAGTTCGAATTGGGAACAAGAATGAAAAGGCAAAAAATGTTCTACTAGTAGAAGATATGAAACATAATCTTCTAAGTGTGATTCAAATGTGTGACCAATGTCATAAAGTTACTTTCGATTCACAAAAGTGTGAGATAAGAAAAGAAGGTTCAGGGAAATTGGTCTCTACAACTGCAAGAACTTCAAGCAACATATATGTGTTAAGTGAAATTGGAAATGAAAAATGTTGTCTAGGAAAGGAAGATGAAAGTTGGCTATGGCATAGAATAATGGGTCACATACATTTTGATAACCTTGTCAAAGTCAGCAAAAGAGAAGCAGTCGGAGAAATGCCCCGGATCACAAAACCAACCAACACTTTATGCAAGCATTGTCAACAAGGAAAACAAACAAAGACTAGGTTCAAATCAAAGGAATATTCAACGACAAGACCATTTGAAATTGTGCATACTGATCTAGTTTGACCAACTAAAACAAAGGGATTAAATGGTGAGAAATACTTTTTGTTGTTAGTTGATGATTATACAAGAATGACTGTAGTTTGCTTTCTCAAGAATAAGTCAGAAGCTTTTGAAAACTTCAAGATCTACAAGGAACTGGTTGAAAATAAAATGGATTCAAAAATCAAATGCTTGAGATCTGATAATGGAGGAGAGTTCACCTCAAAGGAATTTATGGACTACTGCAACAATCTTGGAATAAAAAGGCAATCCTCTGTTGCTAGGACACCTCAACAGAATGGAGTTGTAGAAAGAAAGAACAGGACAGTACAGGAAATGGATCGAACAATGCTAATGGATTCAAAATTGACAGATATTTTTTGGACACAGGCAGTGCATACAACAGTTCACATCCAAAATAGAGTAATGCTCAGAAACAACACTAACAAAACTCCTTACGAACTATGGAAAGGAAGACCAAAAATGTAAAACACTTCAAAGTTTTTGGAAGAAAATGCTATATCAAAAAGGAAGATGGCGGAATGGGAAAGTTTGACTCTCACGTGGACAAATGAGTACTTGTTGGTTACTCAAGTACAAGGAAAGCATACAAGTGTTACAATCTAATATTGAACAAAGTTGTGGAAAGCATCAACGTAACAATTGATGAAACAAGCAGACCAGAATCAAAGGAAGAAAATGAATCAATGAAACAACCCTTAGAAGAAGAAGCAGAAGATGAAAAAGAAGTATAAGAGGAAGATGAAGAGAATTCGACAGAAGCAAAAGAGCAAGTTCAACAAGTTTCTCCAAAGACACCCAATAAACGAGTACAGAAGAATCATCTTTTAGATCAGATTATCATAAACAAAGATGCATGAGTTGAGACTAGAAGAAGAATCCGTTCACCAGAACAAACACACCTAGCACTCTTATCTACAATTGAACCAAACTGTTTTGAAGAAGCCAACAAGGATGAATTTTGGAATAAGGCCATGGATGAATAATTGGATCAAATAGAGAAAAATGACACTTGGGAATTGGTTCCAAGACCAAAGAATAAGAATGTGATCGGCACAAAATGGGTTTTCAGAAATAAATTGAATGAAGATGGAAAAGTTACAAGGAACAAAGCTAGATTAGTATGTAAAGGATATGCTCAAATTGAAGGAATCGATTTTGAAGAGACTTTTTCCTTAGTTGCCAAAATGGAAGAAATCCATTTGCATTTAGCTTATGCATGCTCGAAAAATGTTAAAGTATATCAGATGGACGTAAAATCAGCTTTTCTGAATGGGGAACTTGAAGAATAATTCTACATTGAACAACCAGAAGGATTTCAGTTGTCAGAGAAGATAGTTATGTGTGTAAATTAAAAAAGGCCCTGTATGGTCTAAAACAAGCTTCTAGAGCATGGTACTCTAGACTAGATAAGTATCTGCAGCAGGAATGGTTCAAAAAAGGAAGTGCAGAAAACAACCTCTACATCAAGGTAAGTCAAGGTAAGTCAAGGTAATATTTTATTAATAGAAGTTTATGTTGATGATATTATTTTTGGTAGTGATGATGACACGTTAAGCTATAAATTTGCAAAAGATATGCAAAATGAATTTGAAATGTCGTTACTTGGAGAACTATCCTTCTTTCTTGGACTTCAGATACGTCAAAGCAATCAAGGAATTTTTATTTCTCAAACCAAGTATATCAGAGAAATGTTGAAGAGGTTTGGAATGGAAGATTGCAAACCAGTTATCACTCTCATGCAAACCAGTTGCAAGTTGAGCAAGGATGATGATTCAAAGTCTACAGATCAGAGGAAATACATGTCAATGATTGATAGCCTACTATATGTGACAGCATCTAGACCAGATGTAATGCAGGCAGTTGGACATGTGGCACGATTTCAAGCAGCACCAAAGGAATCACATGTATTAGAAGTGAAGAGGATTTTCAGATATCTCAAAGGAACAAAAGATTTTGGATTATTGTATCCAAAAGGAAAGGATCTATCACTAATTGCCTACACAGATGTAGATTGGGCAGGTTGTATTGATGATCGACGAAGCTCCAGTGGAGCAACGTTCTACTTGGGTGAGTGTTTAGTATCATGGCTAAGCAAGAAAAAATCATAAGTATCTTTATCTACAACCGAGGCAGAGTATATTACAACAACATCATGTTGTACACAGGTACTTTGGATGAAACAAAATCTGATAGATATACAAGTTGAGTATGATGAGCCCATTCCAATCTATTGTGATAATACAAGCGCGATCAGTATATCGAAGAACCCAGTGATGCATTCCAAGATGAAGCACATTCCAATCAAGTATCACTTTCTATGGGATTAGGTTGCAGAAAAGAACATCAGAGTTGAGTATGTGGGCACAAAAGAGCAAGTGGTCGACATCTTTACAAAACCACTTCCACGGGAAGCCTTTGAATATCTTTGCCAAAGAATTGGAGTTATTTCCACTCCAAAATGAATGTTTTTTTAATGCTTATATTATATGTCTTATATGTACATGAGGAAGCACCATAAGAGGAAATTTCAGTCAGGGGGAGCAGCCCCGGATGGAAATATATCTTTGCTATTGATGACAAAGGGGGAGAGATTTATCAGATGTAGAGGACAGAGGCATGGTTCCAGGGGGAGAAGATTTATCAGATGCAGAGGACAGAGGCATGGTTCCAGGGGGAGAAGCTTTATCAGATGCAGAGGACAAAGGCATGGTTCCAGGGGGAGCATGAGTGGTATGATTTCAGTATTGCATCAGAGTGTTTCCATCAATGCCAAAGGGGGAGATTGTTGATTAAGGTTGGTTGTCATTGATGTTAACCCTTGAAGAAAGCCCCGAAACACAAAGGTTTGGGTAATGGACCCAATATTGTTTGATGTAAAGATGAATCATTATTTTCTTGTCATGCTTGATAAGAAGTAAATATCGATGAACTCCAAAGTGGTCCCCTTATGGTGAAATCCCTCACGGGAAGACGCTTTGTGGAGTAAGAAAACCCATGCCTAATTGTGGAATAATGAGATGAAGGATAATTAATTTTTTAGGGAAACTATCCTATATGGATAGTGCTTGTCATTCCATTTCTGGTGGTATGTGGAACATCACATAACTCCTCACGGTTAGAAAGTTATGACCATGTGAAGTTGGAGAACCCAGGTTTGAGTAATGGACCCAAGTTTGTTTGATGGATAACGACATGATTTTTGATATATTTAAGGTAATACTATTCTATATGGATAGTACATGTCATTCCATTTTTGGTGGTATGTGGAATGTCACATAACTCCTCATGGTTTGAGAGTTATGGCCTTACGAAGTTGGAGGACCCTCATATGTCATCTAGAAGCCCCAAAAGGTCAAAGTAGTCAAAGTGGTTTAAGATTTTTTAGAAGTTAAATAATAAAGTGAAGTGATGAGTGTAATATAATTCAAAGTGAATACAAAATAAATTATTTAAATAATAAATTCAATGGAGAAATTAGAAGTGGGTTAACCCTAAAATCAGGAGAGTGGGCAAAGTGACCTAGAATATGTTTTTAAGGAAGCTACTTGGAGAGTATAAATAAGAGGCAAGGCTCTCTCATTTAAGACACACTTGAGAATATTGAATACCTATAGGTGTCTGAGGTAACCAAAGGATATCTAAGACGAATTTATGAGGGAATGTGAAGAAAAGAAGGCCGGAATTCAAGGAAGAATAAATTCTTTTGATGATGCTTTCTAAGGTATGTTATTTACAGGTCATCTCACCATTTTCGCAATAATTATTTTTCTAGAATGATTCAGATCGTTAAATTGCTATGACATTGAGGAAACATATCCAAGTATCTATGGTAAAAAATTCATCTTGTGGTTCATTGTATTTTTGGAGTTACACTCTGTGGAAAATAGGGTTTGTGGCTAGTCCTGAAACTAGTCAAAAACAGGTGTTTCGGGTAAAAACGTCATAAATTCTTCATAACAGATCCAAATTCAGTAATACAAAATGTGTTGGTTAGAGTATAGTGTTTAGTATGATTTTGAATAGTCTCAGACTGATTCAACAAATATTCCGTGCGGGGCACGCTCTACAAGGTTGCTCTATAGAATAAGCCAGAATTCAACAAGGTATGA
This sequence comes from Picea engelmannii, assembly GCA_009831015.1. NCBI lineage: Eukaryota > Viridiplantae > Streptophyta > Pinopsida > Pinales > Pinaceae > Picea > Picea engelmannii. The sequence continues at coordinate 66,887 of ML810021.1, forward strand.
CATTTTTTCTATAACTCCTTTTCTGAGAGGTTCCAAGTAGTGAAACCTGGAGGAATTGCATAAAACACACTGAAGAACATTGTGTATCAGTTTCAGATCTTTATTCATTACAGGTACAAAGTTATTATTACTTCAAGTTAGGGTTGTTGACTAATCCAAAACTAGGCATGTGAGACTAAAGAAAAGTTTGATGAAAATGCTAGTCTCTTGTTGTTAAAGTTAAGGAAGGTTTGCATGAATGTGATCATATACACCAGGTCTATTACAGAGCTACAGATCAGATTTGGATGATGAAATTGATGAGGGATTCTGGTTGAGGTACATGTTGAGTACATGGTTGAGACAAGTAGTTGATGAGTTGGCACACACATGAGGTGTATAGTTGATGATGTTGGTACATATTGATGATTCATAGTTGATGATTAGTTGACACATGATTGGTACATACTTGGTACATGTTTGGATGCACTTGTTTATGGTACAGGTTGATTGCAGGTTGTTTGGTATAGTTTGGTGCATGGTTGATGCACTTGTTTATGGTATGGGTTGATTACAGGTTGAGGTACAGGTTGATGCATGGTTTATGCATGGTTCAGATTTATTGGTACAGTTTTACAATGGTATATCTTACAGTGATAGTGTGACAGTGGTTCCATCATTCTACTTCTACTTCAGGGCAGTTCGACGGGGCAAGGACAGGTGGTTGTATCCACCTTCCGGTTGTAGTCGGAGAACATAGGAGGTTGTAGCCTCCTTCTGGTTGTAGCCATATAATTGGGGAGTTGGAGCTTCCCTCGGGTTGTAGCCTGAGAAACTAGGGGGTTGGAGCCTCATTCCAGTTGCAGCTGGAAAACAAAGAAAGTTTGTGCTTCTAATGAATGTAATTCTTCAAGACATATAAGAAAAATCATTCCGTTGTTTTCTCCCTCTTTGGGTTTCCACGTAAAAAAATGGTGTACTGTGTATGTGTATTATTGTTCATTTGTTCATTGCTCATTATTGGATGATAATTCTACATTGACATAACACTTGGATTATTTGGTTAAAAAGGATTAAATTGCTGTATTACTGATTCACCCCCCTCCTCAGTAATCCAACAGGTTAGAACTTAATACTAATTATTGGTTCATAAATAACCTAGTCATGGATCCCATATCCCATTTGGACATTAATGATACCCCTTCATTGATATGTGACCCAATCCTTCTCTCACATCCTCCTTCTTATCTCTTCTTGGGATGGTTTGGGTGTTAAATCTCTAGCAATGGTAGCTAAATCTAGATCCCTTCCCTTCACTCCTTTCGCTTTTTCAATAGGGGAGTTGGAAACATTATTGATAATGTCAGGCCACTCACCCACAATATAGTTGTTTAAGTCACTAGGTCCATCCTTCTTAATCTCACCGACTTGTTGAAAAACTTTTTTGGATACCATGCAAGTATTTCGATCATGTCGTAGGCCAAGAGGATTACACAATGGTAAAATTTCATGGTCAACCACATTGTTAGCACCCAATGGAGTTGGAACTCCTTGATTGTATTAAGGTTGCCTAGACTTATCCCAACCATTATTTCCTCTTGGTTGAATTTTTCTTGTCGATTTTTCCTTTCTAATTACACAATGTTGTTTTGTATGGCTTGATTTTTTTGTTGAAGTTTTTATGTTTGCTTAGAAATATTAGCCTCCATCAAACTCATAACATCTGAAAGAAAGGTCATCATTTCATATTTCAAACTATTTGTATTGACTACACTTTTCTTGGGCTCCCTTCCCTACTTAATGAAATTTCTTAACCTTTGTTTTGTAGGAACACAGATTTCTTGGCTACTAAGATCACCATGTTTACACCTCTTATGTCTTGGAAAGGTTAGGAATTTCCAGAGAACATAACATTTGAAATACTTATGTGACATTCCTCTTATGAAACAAGGATTTATATCATTTTTTCTTCATTACATTGTTCTTTTCTATGTTTGACGTCAACACATTTATTCACAACATGTGGGTTCATAATTAAAAAAACCCCTTTATGAATGAATGTGATAATATATTGGTCAACAAGGTGAATCCCCCGTGATCCTTATGAGTATTTAAGATGTGTATGGTGGTCTCTATAATCATAAAATTTTACTATGTTAGAAATGATGACATTTGATTCAATGTTGTATAGGTGTACTAAGTGCACTATGACATATGCATGGTATTTTTAAAATTTGGGTCATTTTGCTTCCATTTATCTGAATAATTAGCTCATACTTTTTGTCATTAGCACTGCACACATAGTAATCTATCAAGAAATTATTTATTTGCTTAAAACCTCTTGCTCCTTCCCATATCTAGTTTTCATCGAAGTTGAAATTCTTGCATTTCATTTTCCTCTTGCATGGTTTAAAGAGCCGAGTTGAAACGTCCTCAGTTTCATGACCACTCTTTTGAGTAACAACAACCTAAAATCAAGCGCTAATTAAAATTTATATAGCAACTTTTCTAAGGCTCTTCAAACCCATCTTAGCTTAGGTGTAGAGATTTGGAATAGGATTGTGAGAATAACTTCCCAAAGATGCTAAACAAACATAAAGCTTTGAGTTAGGGAGTGAAATCCAGTTGCTATATCACTAACTTTGGGAAGCCCTTCTAACACAAGGGTCAAGCACGAGGTCGCATTTGGCGCCAACAAAGTAATCAAACCTTCTTTGTTGGTCTTGGTGTCGACTCTCGAATGTCCCCCCTCTGCTTTGGTATAGTAGGTGGTACCATAGATGCCATAATATTTTAGACTTCCTACCCAAGGTGACAACACAGGGAAAGTGGTGATGTACCTGGGATGGATGTTGGCTAGACTCACTCGGACTCCTTGGAGGGTTTCCCACTACTCAGTGAGGTAACTTGCACTAGTGCGTTAATTCGTTAAGCAGGTTGTCAACGTAACTTTACCACCTGTCGAAACTCAACCCCTTCACGCATCGATCCTGCGATGTTGGATTCTATCACCAACTAGCGCTTCTTTGTGAGAAGGTTTGTTTGCATGCTTGACTCCTAGATTAATTAGTGTGTGTTGTTTTTTCTCCTTAGTTGGCCTCAGGATTGAGTCTGTGTCTAATGTCATCAGTTCCAGGGTGATTCCTCATTTGATCAATACAAAATATGGATACCATTAAAATAAAATGGAATAAAGAGGTAACAAATAGTTCATACCTAACTTACGTCTTATAATTCTCCAACATTGTTCTTTACACTTAGTGCAACAAACACCAAATGGAATTATTTACACAAGGTCATGACCGACAAAGATCCATCTAATGAAAATGAGAAATGTGATTGGAGAATTCAAAAAATCATCATAAACCCACATTTCACATATTTGTACATGCACCATAGATTCACAATCTTTCATGAAGAGGTCCGGGAGAAATGCCTCCATGCAAAATAATACTAGTACAAGTTAGACATCTAACCCTATTTCCCACCACTCTTGTTAACTACAACTCTTGTCTTCACATGCATCTTCTTATAATTCTTGTTTCATGTTGGTATCAATGGAGGAATATATGGTCCACCCATATTCATAGTTTCATATGGTTGGAAAATGCACAAGATATGAACACACTTCATTGGGAGGACCTAATTGGTAAATGACCTAATTGATAAATGCTACAAAATATTTATTTGATAAATATCTTATATATTGAAACTCATGAGATATCCACCATAGGAATATCCAATTACATCGCTCAATTCTTGATGATACCTACCTGCTAAGAATAGTATAAATATTCACATCCAATCCACTTCAATACTATGAGGAACTATTTAACCATGTTCGACAACACACAAAATGCAATGAATATTCATATTTGCAAAAGAAAGGTTCCACCCTTAATTGTTGGTATAAAGTTCCATGGGAGTTTCATGCTACATCTACCACGTTCATTGACAAGCATGCTCATAAAAAATACAACCCTGATCAAAATGATGATAGATTAAACATCCACAACTATGATATATTGACTTCCAACATGTTCTCTCTCATCATGTTGTGCTAAAGTAAATTTCCAAGTATGCAACTAAAGAAAAGGAAAAATCAGAAAGTTATCACAATATGCTAACCAAAATCTCCCAAGTTACGACTACACAGGACCCTGTTGTAATTGCAATTCAAAATTTATTTACGAAAACTATTGTTGAACATGATTTAGGATCATAAGAAACATGCCATATGATAAAAAAACTTCCCTTAACAATTTGTAGTCAATAATTTATTTCCTTGAATGTGATTCAAAATATTTTAGGCATGTACCACTTGATGCAAGTGACACTCTTTCAGCACCAAGACTCAATGACACATACATGAAATGACCTATTTCTCTAGA
>ML810021.1:71356-103890 GCA_009831015.1 Picea engelmannii
AATGAAAATGTCTCCTTGGTATATATAGGAGACTAGGAGGTATAATTACAACTAATGGCCTAAAGCCGACATAAATAAAATAGCATTACTAATATAATATGCCCCAATTAAGGGGTAATGAGCCAATATTAGGGCTTAACAGAGCATAGGAGACATAGAGGTGCCACTCAGGTATAAGCATCTGTTGAAACAATGGGTACCTAAGGAACTGCCTTCGTTAGACACAGACTTCATTTTCAACAATAGGACATATCACATTGCACCATCCTCCTTGCATGGCCTGGGGCTATTTTATATGGATGGAATCATTGTAAAATACAATACAGTAACTGAATTGATGGACTATGTCGTACCGTGTTACAATTATAACGATTGGATGTGGCTAGTCTAGTACATGTGAAGTATGCGGAGATATGCACTCGTCGCAAATTATATACATATAATAAACAACGATAAAAATAAGGGAGAGACTATCTATATTGATGGAATGCCTAAAGTTTCAGGCAATATCGTAGGGTTTATAAACAACACACGACCCTAAGACAACAAACAACCAACTGAATTGCATATATGAGGGACGCGAAAAGAATCGGGTAGTCCTATGTGCAATAAAAAAGATAGCTCCCGGGGAAGATTTATTAGTGGATTACCATTTGAATCGAATAGAAACATCGACTAATAGTGTGCAGGTACTTATACAACACCTCTTTAAGCAACCTCTACTTATTGCATTATATTTTTTTTTAATCTTTAACAATGTTTTAAATACTTCACGATCCCAATTTTATAATAATGTGGGAGGTTGACCGTTGAGGTTGATTTTATTTGCGTGCCATCATTTTTTTTGTTATTGTTTACAATTTTTTAAATATTTGGGGATTCTAATTATATTATAACATGGCAGGATGATCATGCAAAAGGGCCAACCACAAAACATGTAAATGATTATCAAATTCAACTTTCATTTTATGTGAATTTTATTATTTGTTTATATAATTTTATTTGTGTGGCGATCAATTATTTCTTTTGTTTATATAACTGAAATAACATTGATTTTGTTGAAATTATATGTAGTCGGCAGGCCATGTTGATCATGATTCCACCGACGAGGAGGGATTGTATTCATCCCTTGATCCGATGGTATTAATAAATAAATAAAATATCATTAAAACGAACAAGGAACTTGCTAGCTTGTTAGACCGTTCAAATCAAACTCTTGACATCCTAGAAAGGATCAATCTCCTTATGTCACAGCTTAACACGTATAAGATAATAACCATAATTTAAAGTGTTTTTTTTAATGTGCTCATATGTTCAATTATGAAATTCTGTTTTTTTCACTTTTACATTATCTCACGAAAAAACATTTTCTTTCTTATAAAGATATTTTTGGAGCTTGTTCATCCCGGTGTTGGTAGTAGTGGTGCTATAGAGATGCCACAAAGTCCTGACGTGGGCTCTCATACAATTGCTAGAGTATTGTTACTTATGCATCTTCTACACCTAATTTAGATAGGAGCCATGACAGACACCGCCAATCATGCACACAACGGTCAGGATCTAGAGGTGGTGACAGAGTTGAGGTTGATGATGTAGTTGACATGGTTGCATTTCCTGGAGCTAGACATGTGACCAGCACAGGGACCCTTTCGTGCACGTTTTTGGTCTACGATAACGAACTTCCATTAAAACAAATAAGACTCCCGGGTAGTTTTTCATATTTTAACTGTTTCATGTTATCCATCTCATACACAAATCATCTAGATTATTATTTTTAAATTAATGATCATATCTTTTTGTGTGTAGGAAATGACCATTTTTATAGGCACATGGAGAGAAAGGCCTTGTTGATTTTTGGGGCAACCTTACGCATGAGGTGGAATTTCCAAAATTCCAACCTCAAAAAAGAACTTATGGATTATCTCGAAGGCCTCTTTGGAGTAGACATGTTCAATAAAAAAGCGGTCACCTTTGCAATGGGAGAATATTTAAAATATACGTGGGATGTTTATAGATGAATCTTGGCAGGAAACCCTATGTATGAGTGCCCTCCCTCGATTCTAGAGAAGGAGTGGAAGGCAATCATTGATGATGCAAAAGAAAATATATTGAAAAAAACAGGAGAAAAAATAATTGGCACCCCAAGGTAAATTACAATAATTTGATGTCAATACCTTTAATTTTATTTAGATCTAAATAAAAGTGTGGTATATAACATACTTGAAAATTTTGATGATAGGTTGCTTGACACTTCGAAGGAAACCAAAGAAAGGATTGAAAACATGGCCAACACAAGTTAGGCCAGGGCGGCTACTCGAGGTTACAGTCACGAATCGTAAGTACCCAAACATCTTAATAATATTATTTGTATCGCCTTACAATTTTCAGGTAATTGAAGCCAAAAACATTAAAAAAACATACTCTTATGCAATGTAGGGCGACGACTTTGGAACTAAAACCACAGATGAATACCTCCAACTTGGTTACAAGTATGACTTTAAATATGTGGTTGATCGTAGGAAAAGCATGGGGAAGACCCCAAGATCCAGTTTGCGGGATAAGGTAAATAAAAATCAGTCCACATTAACCTTTCATTACTTATAAAATACGTAAATGTTTGATATCATCCATAACTTTAATGTCTTACTTTGTTTTAATCAGGGGAGAAACACTATCAACGAAACAATTAGTACTGGACAACAGAGCATTGATAGTGCAACCCGACCATAAAATCATGGTGCTCCCCAGCAGCCCCATCCCAGTGGGGTGCAAACCCAAGATGTTTCTGTAACTGAGGCCCACGACGGTAAAATGGATGTATATTAATCATATACTTAATAAGTTCATACTTATAAATTTTGTACTTTTAATTTTTATTACTTATACATTTACGGTTTTGTCCTTATAAATTTTATCGTTTAATGGTAGAGAATGTCATAGTTAAGCCTCATCGACCTGAAGATCAGGGGAATAGGGAAGCCATTCCAATGGTGCCGACTGGTGGACCAAGTAGATAATTACATTGTAGAGGTTATATATATATATATATATATATATATATTAATGAACTAATTCAATGATATTTAAAAATTGTCCATATAAATTTAATATTTTTTGTTTTTTAAGGTGATGGCCCCTCACAGCATCCTCCACGTCGTGGGTACGAGACCAGGCATTCTCGGCGTGAAAGGACTGAAGAAACATCAACTTTTGAAGAGCACCTAGTAAACAAAGACATAGAGATGGATGAATTACTTAAGAACTGGAAAACACAAACGAAGACTAAAAGAAATTGATGATGTATAATAATTTTATAAGATAGATAGATGTGCATTATATAGTTAGTATATTTGTAACATATTTTGAATGATAAATCTCATTTATAAAAAATCTTTTTATGACATATTCCTTTAAATGATAAACCTCATTTATAGCTTTACAATCATTTTTTATTTTATCAATTTTGAATATTTTTAATGCATTTTTTTTAGTAGAATATAGATTGGGTATTGAGGAATTGAGAGTGATGTGAGGGGGGAGGATGGGTCGTAGGATCTTCCACCTTCACGTGGTTGGCCATGTTCAATAGAGAAAAATTTATTGGAGTCGTTTATTCTTGGACCAAACCTCTCTTGATCCAACGGAGAAACAACATAGTCAATGTTGACTTCATTGTTGCTCCTTCAGATTGAGGGAGGTTTGCTCCAAGATCAGACGACTCCAATAAATTATTCTCGAAACCAAGAGGAGATTATTCAGGCCGTCACATATGAGATGTGTGTGTGTGTGTGTGTGTGTCACTATTTAATCTCCTCTCACATGTCTTTTACAAAAAAGAATATCAATGGTTTTTACTATTTGCAATCTTGTCGGTTTTAATTTCTATTAGGATTTATTGACATGTCTTAAAAGTATTTTTTGTTTTTTAATAAAAACTAAATATAATTCTTTTTTTATTTACTACAGTGTGCATTTTGCGCATTTGCATATGCTCTAGATGTTGTATCAATGCAATGCTACACATTAGAATATCAAAGATCAAGTATGTCTTGTTTTTTTTCTTCTTTGTATGACTTCTTGAGGTTCCTTTTATTTATTTATTTTTACATTTCCATCATTTGTGGGCCACTATAGGGCCAGTCATTCTATCTAATGAACCACACCCAAACATGTAGCATATTCCCTTTAGTTCATTATATCATATGATTCACACATCTAATCTAATACTTCAACTTGGTTTTTTGTGGTTGTGTATAAGTAATCCCATGGATACCATAGTATAAGCATAACCATAATTATGCAATAGAGTATTTGAAATGAATGAGATATAGATACCACTTATGAGTAGAAGAACATGATAGCTCGATGACTGGTAAGGAATAAGAGAAGCACATGGAATCTATACTAGTAACTCCATTGTATCAACTTAGAGTACTAGTATATCGAGTATGATTGATTATGGAATATGTACTATTATTGTTTACATAACATGCTTTTAATGTACATTGGCATATGCATAGACAAATTAATTTGCATAGACAATTTGGCTATGCATTTTTAATGTACATTGGCATATGCATAGACAATTTTCATGGCTCTAGTTTCCACTTTGCCAAGTTTATTTTTCCATAGTGCTATCAATTTTCTCTTCTTTTTCTCAAACATTAATTGTTTGACATCCTTTAGTTGACTTGAAATATTCATTGAAGTTGTGTTTATGTCTAGTTTTGATCTCTATTTACAAGTGTCTTGTGCTTTTCATTGTAATAGGCTAGCCTCAAAATTGACCATAGAAAAAATATTTGCAAAAAGAATACATGGAAAAGAACATTGTCAAAAAAAATGTAATAGTAAGAAGAAAATAAAAGTAATGGAAAATTTGAATAGACTATTGTAATTGTGTTTGATCCCCTCAACTCCCTTCTTAAATAAACAATTTTCAATGGCTTGACATTTGTGCCTTCTCCAAATATTTCAAAAACTTGATATGCTTGTTTCAATTATTTTTCCTTGCTATCATGTAGAGATATTGTTCTTTTACCTTCATTACGCTTTAGTGCTACTTCTTCCATAGTGGTTTTCATATTCAATGCTATGGACTCAAACTATACAAGCATAAAATTGAAGAAGAACACACTCTTGCATGATTCAAAAAAAAATTCAATGGCAGTAGATGGAGCCCTCTCACAAGACTTTATTCTTATTGCTCACTTGTTGTTCAATTTTAAAATTTTCTACTATGATGTATGGGGTTTCTTATTTAGTTTATTCACAATATTGCTTCATTTCTATAAGAATTCAATGGATATAAGTATATAATTCATTTCCCATTTTTGGATATGCTATGTTGGAATAGATCTAATGTTATCTTATCTATGCAAAATGAATTCATCCCATAATTCCTCCAGGAGTTGCACAAAGTTCATGATCATATGGAATATTTGCAAAGAATGTCCATACCAACATCCACACACCTCATTGATGGTGCTAATGGTTTGTGGGGATATTTTTTTGCATCAAATGGTTCCTTAGGTGGTTGAACATTGATATTTTTATTTGGTCATTTAGAAGGGGCAAAAGCTATCTCCATTACAATGCATCAAATCTTAAGTTATTCTATAATATTATGTCCCATTATCAAAACCCTACATGTGGACATTACAAGCCCACTGCTCGTTTACAATCTTTGGGTTTTGCACACCTTCCTATTACTAAATTGTGTGTATTTCCTTATTAAAAAAACAAAACTCTACAAAATCTTGACCAATAACATGCATAGAACAAGAAACTTGTTAGTCTAGAACAACAACTTATATCTCATGAAAAATATGTGTTCTAGTTCAAGCTTCTACACTTTCTTTTATAATTTTATATGAATTTCTCAATGCTAAGGAGTTATTTCATTAATATTGCATTTTTCTTCTAGTTTAGCCCAATGTTTTCTTGCATTTGTATGTCCATTGTTAAACAATGATCATATATCAATATGGTTGTTGATTGTGCTTATACATGCACCAAAATGTATATTTCCATAATTTTGTAAGGCTTACAAGTTGTACATATATCTATGTTAATAAAGATATTGATAATTTGGAAATCAAATAAAATACTAGAAAATCTTAGGATATAACTCCATTGGAGTTGAAGTCTTCATAATTGAGTTGGTTTGAAAACTTACAGTAGAAAATTACAAATCATGTATCCCATTTGTGAGAAGAAATTCATATCTAAATTATGTTATCATGGGTATTCCTTGATAATTGTGTGCTCTCATCAAATTTTCTTTCATAGGTTTGCAAAATTTGCATGACATAAAATCAAACAATACTCACATTTAAAAATGAATGAACCCATTATGTATTACAACCCTTCACAAAAAAAAGTATGAAAGATGTATTAAGTAAATAATAGGAATATTTATTGACCCATATGTTATGGAGATATTGTAATTGATAACCCTCAAAGACACTCTCTTGCATTAATCTTTATTATTATTATTTTTAAATAGATATATTTCGTCGCTCTTGCGACGATTAAGATCGTCGATAGTATTTATAGTTCGTTGCAACTATCGACACTGATCCATGATCAAGATCTTATTATGTGCTTATGAGAAGAAGCAACAATGGCAGTTGTATATGTGCAAAACCGATTATCCCATAGTGAACTTGGGCTCAAGATCCCGGAAGAGATGTACATCGGAAAGAAGCTAGAGGTAAGCCATCTCAAAATATTTGGCTGCCCAGTATTTATTCATATACAGAAAGAGAAGAGAAACAAGATGGAACCTTCAGGAAAGAAGGGAATATTTGTGGGATACTTTGAGGTTTCCAAGGCCTTCAGAATCTATATACCAAGTCATCGTCACATTGATATCAGCAGGGACGTGACTTTTGATGAAGATGCCAGCTTGAAGAAGTATATGAAGAGGAACCTGTAATCCCCAAGACTGCAGAACCAGTGAGGGAGGTTCCCAGAGCTGCTGAACCAGTGAGAGAAGTCGTAACTTCCCATGATGAGGAATCATTAGAATATCATGACCTGATAGAAGTTCAAGAACCTCCTCAAATGAGGATCCTCCATAAAAGGAATCCATCTTGGGCTAGAGAGCTTATTCAAGATGGAGAGAAGTATGGTGTTCCCGAAGGAACCACGAGATAGGTGAAAAGACCAAAGCCATTATCTAGTTAGAAATAGTTCCCAGACCGAAGAGTAAAGATGTGGTATCCTCCAAATGGCTTTTCAAAATAAAACACATTGCTTATGGAAGTATTGAGAAGTATAAAGAAATATTTGTCACTCGTGGCTTTTCTCAGAAAGAAGGCAATGACTATGAAGAGACATTCGCTCATGTAGCTAGATACACTTCGATCAGAACCATCATAGCTCTTGCAGCTAAGATGAAGTGGAAGCTGCACTAGATGGACGTAAAGACAACTTTCCTGAATGGTGTCATCGAAGAGGAAGTGTATATAGAGAAACCCCAAGGATTTGAGGTTGAATACAGGAAGTCTCATGTCTGCATATTGAAGAAAGCCTTATACGGATTGAAGCAAGCTCCTAGAGCTTGGTATGGCCATATAGACAATTTCTTGACAAGCTTAGGATTTACCAAGAGTAAAGTAGACTCTAACCTCTACTTCAAAGTCATGAATAATGAGCCAATAATCTTACTTCTATATGTGGATGACCAAATCCCCTTTTGCGGATTGGTCAAAAGATAATTGTAATAGGAAAAATAAGAAGTCGGCCTCAGAAAATATCAAAGGGGCGTTGAATTATAATAAAGGTGGTTATAACCACCCAGTTGGATAAGTCGGCCCTGCTAGTGAAGAGACACTTCACACGTGCCAGTCTAATATAAATAAGGAGGCTAGCGCCTCACTCAGACACAACTCACTTGCTCATTTCATGAGACAAGTTTCAGATCTACAGTTAGAGAAGAAGAAGAGAGAGTGGCGCATATCTGGGAGAGGACTTTCTGTATTAGTTTAAGAGATCTCTTGGCATTGTATTGGCTATCTATATTAAGGAAGTTTTGTTGGGTTTTCTTCCCCTAAAGGGTTTCCCAGGATAAATGTTGTGTCTCTTGTGATTGTGTATTTCTCAGTGATCTTGGATTATGCTATTGTTATCTAATGAAATGAAAAGAACTATAATAATGGCTTAAACATTAACACCTTTGAGTACTTCTCCATAACTCTTTCTATTTTCTTCATTCTTCTTTTCTAACAACCTAGAGTGCTTCTCTTCATTCTCTATAACTGATGTGGATGTTTCTGTCTCTTCAATGTTCTCGTTTAGCTTGATGATTTTACTTCTCAATGTGACAACTTCTTCTTCAAGATTCTCAACCTCTTCTTCTTTCTTCATTATATGAGACTTCATGACTTCTTCTATTATTTTTTCTTCTTCAAGTTGAATTTTTAATGTGATTATTTCTTCTTCAAATCCTTTCTCTTCTTGACCAAACTACGCCTCAAGTTGGTTTACATCGTTAGTTCTTTCCTTAAGATGATTTGTCAATATCTTCTCTCTCATTTATGTTTCTTCCTTCTGTGTTTCTATGTTGGCTTCCAAATACTACTTTTGATATTCAAGATTTTCTTCGATCTTTCTAGCTTCTTCTAGCCGAGTTCTTAAGTTCTCGATGACCTGTTGAGATTCTTCAAAAATGTGAACACTTTCTTTTTGTTTCATCAATTCTTTCTTGAGTGACTTTTTTTCTTCTCTTAGTTCATCTAAAACACTAATCAATTTTTCTTCATAACTGTCTTCCTTTTCAATTACTTTTTTTGTCTCATTTCCTTCATGACATTCTATTTCGAGATGTCCACATTTTTCACAATTAAAGAAAAATAACATACCTTTGGTGATTATGTACTCTTAATCTTCTGAATCTGTTTTCCATGGTGAACATAATTCTTCTTGATTTGTATCTGCATCTTCTTTGGCATTTTCTGAATCTGTGATGGGTGAAGAATATATGTCATGTAGCTTATCCCAAAGTTCTTTGGCTGATGAACATTTACCAACCTTTTCTCTTACCATATTAGGTAATCCTTTCGAGATGAAATCTATTACTATTTTGTTATTCTTCTTCAATTCCTTCTTGGCTGCAGTCTTTTCCCTTTTTGAACTATCATATCATGTAACAGCTAATAGCCAAATATAATGTATGTGTGCCTATAAAAATACTTTCATCCTTCTGCTCCACATCTCATACTTTAAACCATTCTGACCATTAAACATCGGTACTCCATTCTCAGAATAATCCATAATCTCCTTCCAGTGGTTAAATTGTTTCTTGAAGTAACCTGCTCTAATACCAATTGTTGGATTATTGAGAGGGGGGGTGAATCAGTAATAGAAAAATTTAATTCTTTTTCACCTTAAAATGCAAGGGTTATATCAATTTAGCATTATCATCCAATAGTTTCAAAGAAAATAAACAATGAACAAATGAACAATCACACACATACACAATACACTAGTGTTTTATGTGGAAACCCAAAGTGGGAGAAAACCACATAATGTTTTTTCTTATTTGTCTTTAAAAATTACATTCATTGGAAGCACCAACTTCCTTTGTTTTCCAGCTGCAACTGGAAGGAAGCTCCAACCCCCTAGTTTCTCAGGATACAACCTCAAGGAAGCTCCAACTCCCCAATTCTTTGGCTACAACCAGAAGGAGGCTACAAACCCCTAGTTTCTCAGGCTACAAACTGAGGGAATCTCCAACTCCCCAATTCTTTGGCTACAACCAGAAGGTGGCTACAATCGGAAGGTGGCTACAACCACCTGTCCTTGCCCCGTCCAATCACCCAAACATATAAGTAGAATGATGGAACCACTGTCACACTATCACTGTGGGATATAATGCTCTAAACCTATACTAATCATCCTGTAAACAACCTGTAACAACATGTACCAATAACCTGTGCCAACATGTACCATACATCAACATGTACCTCAAATTGTACCATAAACAAATGCATCAACATGAACCAAAACTGTACAAATAACATGTCACAATAACCTGCCCAAACAACATGTACCATAAACAAGTGCATCAACCATGCACCAACTTGTACCTCAACCTGTACCATCAACGAGTGCATCAACCATGCACCAAATATGTACCAATCATGCATAAAATACACATAAATTATGACTCACCAATATGTAACAACATCATCAACTATACACCTCATGTATGTGCCAACTCATCAACTACTTGTCTCAACCATGTACCCAACATGTACCTCAACCATCTACCAAATGCATATACCAATATAACCATCAAAAGTTCTCTAGAAATACATCATGCTATCCATAACCAAATACCATAAACCCTTACATCAAACCATGTGCCATAACCTCACTTTTATGTAACCTCACTTTTATGTATCATTCATAAGCCAATCATATACCAATACCACTAACACGTGTCTCTCACAATGCACCACAAGATATGCCAATAAATCTAACTAAGTGCACTAACAATATACTTCAATAGATCTGCCTCAAAACCATTCTACAACAAGCCCTAAAATTCCAAGAGGGCATCCAATAGATTTACAAGGAAACCCCTCAACTAGATTCATAAGTTCAACACTACACATATGAAAGCCATACATTTTTCTTCTTGTAGCATTCTGCTGTCGCGATTTTTCTGCCGCACTTTTCCTGTCGCACTTTTTCTGCCGTATTTTTCTTGTCGCACTTTTTCTTCCACACTTTTTCTGTCGCAGTTTTCCTACCGCGATTTTTCTGCTACACTTTGTTTTTTGCCGCGATTATTCTGCCGCACTTTTCTTGTCACACTTTTTCTTCCGCACTTTTCTCTATCAATAATACCTTCCCAAATAACCTTTCACAAAATATATATTCAATGATATTCAATGGGTAATTAAATGAGAGACTTGTGCCTCTTATTTATACTTTCATGTATCATCCTCAAGGTTTACCTTCTAACCATCTTAAACCGCTTTCCTTATTTTAGGGCTAACCCACTTCTAACCACTTGTCCACTTGGTAATTTCTCCATTAAATTTATTATTTAAATAATTTCTTTTGTATCCACTTTGACTTATAGTACACTCATCACTTCACTTTATTATTTAAATAATTTCTTCTTTGCAACCACTTTAACTACTTTGACTTTTTGGGGCTTCTAGATGACTCGTGAGGGTTCTTCAACTTCATATGGCCATAACTCTCTAACCGTGAGGGGTTATGTGACTTTCCACATACCACCGGAAATGGAATGACATGTACTATCCATATAGAATAGTCTTACCTTCAAATATAGTAAAACTCATACCATTATACATCAAACAAACTTGGGTCCATTACCCAAACCTTTGTGATACCAAAATTCGCTACCGGACTTTCTTCAAGGGTTGACATCAATGAAAACCAACCCAATTAATCAACAATCTCCCCCTTTGGCATTGATGGAAACACTATGATGCAATATTGAAGTCATATCCCCCTGTGACCATCGCTCCCCCTGGAACCATGTCTCTGTGCTCTTTCTCCAAGCATTTACCTTTGCATCTGATAAATCTCTCCCCCTTTTTCATCCATGGCAAATGTATCTTTCCATCTGGGGTTACTCCCCCTGACTGAACTCTTATTGAAACTGATCTCCCAACCTGAATTGTCCTCTTTATGGTGATTCCTTGTGTAAATATAATACATATAAGATAATCATTCAAAAGCATTCATTTTGGAGTAGAAATTACTCCGAGTCTCTGGCGAAGATACTCAAAGGATTCCCTTGGAAGTGGTTTTGTAAAGATGTTTGCCACTTGTTTTGTTGTGCCCACATATTCAACTCTTATGTTCTTCTCTGCAACCTATTCCCATAGAAAGTGATACTTTATTGGAATGTGCTTCATCTTGGAGTGCATCACCAAGTTCTTTGAGATATTGATGGTGGTTGTATTATCACAATAGATTGGAATGGGCTCATCATACTCAACCTGTATATCTGTCAAAGTTTGTTTCATCAATAGAACCTGAGTATAACATCATGTTACTACAATATACTATGCTTCGGCTGTAGATAAAGATATTGATGATTATTTCTTGCTTAGCTAAGATACTAAACACTCACCCAAGTAGAACATTGCTCCACTAGTTCTTCATCATTCATCAATGAAACCTACCCAATATGCAACTGTGTAGGCAATAAGTGATAGATCCTTTCCTTTCGGATACCAAAATCCAAAATCTTATGTTCCTTTGAGATATATAAAAATCCTCTTCACTGCTAAGACATGTGATTCCTTTGGTGTTGCTTGAAATCGTGACACCTGTCCAATTGTATGCATTACATCTGGTATGGATGTTGTCACATATAGTAAGCTACCAATCATTGACATGTATTACTCTTGTCTATAGACTTTAAATCATCATATTTTCTCAACTTGCAACTGGTTTGCATAGGAGTGGTAACTAGTTTGCAATATTCCATTATGAACCTCTTTAGCCTTTCTCTAATATACTTAGTTTGAGAAATAAAAATTCCTTGGTTGCTTTGACATATATGAAGACCCAGAAATAATGATTGTTCTCTAAGTAATGACATTTCAAATTCATTATGGTTTAACCTATCATGATTGCTTCCAAAAATAATATCATCAACATAAAATTAAATTAATAAAATACTATCTTGAGTTACCTTGATGTAGAGGTTGTTGTATGCACTTCCTTTTTTGAACCCTGTATGTTGTAGATATTTATCCAGTCTAGAGTACCATGCTCTAGGAGCCTGTTTTAGACCATATAAGGCCTTCTTCAATTTGCACAGGTAATCTGCTTTCTCTGACAACTGAAATCCTTTTGGTTGTTCGATGTAGACTTCTTCTTCATCTTCTGCTTCTTCTTCTTAAAGTTGTTTGATTGATTCATTTTCTTCTTCCTTTAATTCTTGTCCACTTATTTCATCAATTGTTACATTGATGCTTTCAACAACTTTGTTCAACCTCATATTGTAACACTTGTATGCTTTCCTTGTATTTGAGTAACCAACAAGTTCTCCTTTGTCCATACGAGGGTCAAACTTTCTCATTCTGCCATCTTCTATTTTGATGTAGCATTTGCTTCCAAATACTCTGAAGTGCTTCACATTTGTTGGTCTTCCTTTCCATAGCTCATAGGGATTTTTGTCATTGTTGTTTCTGAGCATTACTCTATTTTGAATGTGAATTGTTGTGTGCACTACATGTGTCCAAAAAATATCTGTCAATTTTGAATCCATTAACATTGTTCGAGTCATTTCCTATGTAATTATCATCCATTATGATAATGTTCCTTTGTCTCTGAACCAATCTATGAATCTATGCTCTCGTCCACTGTCATATATTTGTCCAAACCTGCTAAGTGTTCTTATGAATCCATCTATGTCCATATTGTCCAAGAATCTATTGCACAATTGTCCATAATGTTGACCCATTTATCATTGTACTATAATGAAGTATTCACTACTACAAATGATTGTACTTCTGCTAACTGACTGCTTTGGATCTGTCTCTTCAAACTCTGCAAGTTTCCCGTGGGATGGTTCTTTGGTCTATCACAACTATCACATATACTCCCCCTGTCTAATATTCATGTTACCTAGGAGTCTCTAAGCCGAATGGCTTAGAAAAATCCTTCTTTGATGTGTATTCATCAACATCTTCATTGGTAGATTCATCATCTCTCTCAAGTCTGAATTCTTTCTTTCTTTATGTGGATCCATCTTTCACTACAATGCCTGAAAGTACAATCTCTTAAACATGTTCTTTATTTACATGTCCTTCTTTTCTTTCATTTGTTTTCCAAACCTTTCTATATCTGGCATATTTCTTTTTCTCTGTAGAATTTTCTTCATCTCATTTTATTGCCAATCTTGCGATCTTTGGGACCTGGTTTTTGTTCACATGTTCTTTGTGTTTTCTTATCCATACTTTTTTACATATGATATGAGTGTTATCTTTCATGGAAGTATTGATCGTGCTTCTACAATCACTAGCTATGTGTCCATAGTTATGACATTTATAACATTCAATGTTACGTGGAAATAGATC
The DNA here is from genome assembly GCA_009831015.1 of Picea engelmannii. Classification (NCBI taxonomy): domain Eukaryota; kingdom Viridiplantae; phylum Streptophyta; class Pinopsida; order Pinales; family Pinaceae; genus Picea; species Picea engelmannii. The sequence continues at coordinate 85,438 of ML810021.1, forward strand.
TAGCTAAACAATAATACACACATTTGCAGAGAGAATTGGACAAAGAAGAAGAAGGAGAGAAAGAAAGAAAAAATTCTCATTAACTGTTTCCACACTCAAAGAGTGAATAATTTACAATAGATATAGGATACATGAGTAACTAATGAGCCATAGTGGTGGTCTAGAGTGATATGGACACACACCAGCAGTTACAGGAGTAAACTGCCACCTAATCTAGTCTCTTCGGCAGTTATGGGAGTGAATTGCCACCTAGTTGAGTTAACTAGTCAACTAGTCTTTAGTTAACTGTCTGAACAGAGAGTAGTGAGGAGTTAACTCAGGGAATCAAGGTTAATGCACCAGTTTGGTGATGATCTCAAGTCAAGGTAGAATCAGCATGGTGATGATCTCAATGTTGCATGGTGATAAAACCAATGCAACATTTAAGCTCAACTCAACTAGTTAAACTGAAGTGTCAACTGAAAGATAATATTCTCTAGGTGGAATATTCTACCCTAAAATATAGGAGACTGGATAATGACTAATAAACAAGGAAAAACCTTAGGAAAAATAAATCTTATTTGTGTGTGAAGTAACTCCAACACCCCTCTTGAACATCACTATGGTGAAAATAAAGAATGGGTCCCGGCAATGAGGCCATGTTAGGTACCCAAATACAAAAGATACACTGAAATAAAGTGAGGAAAGAGGAAAAAACTCATGGGAAAAACACCCCCTCAAATTACAATGCATAAAAAAAAAAAAATGAGAAGGAACAAAAAGCAATTGTTAAGCAACCTTGTCCTTCACTCCAAGAAGACCTCACAACTATGCAAGTTTGTGCTCGTTGAAGATTTTGTTGAAGATGTAGATGTCTGCACAGATCTGATGAAGTAGATGAATCATTTATATCTCCACACATATCCACTTTGTATTCTTATAATGAATAAGATCCAAATAAATTTTGGATAAAACTTTGAAAATCGTGCAGCCGTTTTCGGAAAAACACTGAAATTTTGTTGATTTTAAAATGATCATAACTTCACTTCCCGGACTCCATTTCGGATGATTTGTTTTTTGAAATTGGCTATTTTCCCAGGAAGAATTCAAATATCCAATTTGTTTCTGAAAAATTTTCTCATAAAATATCATAATGGAGTTTGATGTGCGCGGATCCCTTTTTGTCTCCTGAGATGCATGTATAGTGCATGCAAAAGTGTCTGCATGTGACTCCTAAGATGCATTCCATATATATTTCACGTGAATTTAAGAAAACAAATATGAAATGGAGTATACATCATCTTCAATTAATGGAGTACAAATTTGTGCAAATACTTGTGTAGAAGACTCTTCAGAATAAAATGTTTGATCTTCTAACGGTTTCTCTTCCCTCTCTATCTCTCCAATCCCCTGCATGCAATCTTCACAATATTCTTTATTCCCAAATAGAACCTCCAATATGGTCCACAATTCATTTGGAGTGAATTCTTGTGTGACATCACATACTTGGTGGAGAATTTCTGGAGAAATAGACAAGCAGATAAATCATATGGCCATATCTTGTCTATTGAGAAAGTCACTTTTATCATTGGCAGAATCAGGCTCCACTTCCATCGCCATAGCTATTTGGTACAAGCCTCTACATCTAAGATGAAGCAGGATTTTTGGCTTCCATTCCAAATATTTATGAGGCATGAGAAGTATTGTTGGTGAGTAAAACATAGATTCCATCTTTATGTGTTCTTCAATCTTCAGTACCTGCAAAAAATAATTTGGTGTAGTTTTTTCTTAGCAATCTGTTGGCTTTGATACCATGTAAATGTATTGAACCTGCACAGAATAGATCTATCTAAACAATAATACACACATTTGCAGAGAGAATTGGAGAAAGAAGAAGAAGGAGATAAAGAAATAAAGAATTCTCATTAATTGTTTCCACACTCAAAGAGTGAATAATTTACAATAGATATATGATACATGAGTAACTAATGAGCCATAGTGGTGGTATAGAGTGATATGGACACACACCAACAGTTACAAGAGTAAATTTCCACCTAGTCTAGTCTCTCAAGCAGTTACGGGAGTGAACTGTCACCTATTTGAGTTAACTAGTCAACTAGTCTTCAGTTAGTTGGCTGAACAGAGAGTAGTGAGGATTTAACTCAGGGAATCAAGGCTAATGCCCCAATTTGGTGATGATCCCAAGTCAAGGTCGAATTATCATGGTGATGATCCCAATGTTGCATGGTGATAAAACTAATGCAACATCTAAACTCAACTCAACTAGTCAAACTGAAGTGTCAACTGAAAGAGAATATTCTCCAGGTGGAATATTCTACCCTAAAATATAGGAGACTGGATAATGACTAATTATGAATAATAAACAAGGAAAAACCTTAGGAAAAGTAAATCCTAGGTGTGTGTGAAGTAACTCCAATAGGGACCACATAGGCATTTCTTACTTGAACATTTATTTTATAATCCCTACAATCTGCAACCTTAAGGGAGTGAATGATCTTGTTTGTGGCGTAGTCCTTCTGAATTTTTTCCTTGACTGATCTTGATCATGATTGAAGCTTATTTGTGATTTGAACATGGATAGTCTTCTTGAAGATGTATCTTCAATAGTTTTCTTAGATTCTGGTTGACCATGATTCATTCCTTTGAGTACTTCTTCATAACTCTTTCTATTTTCTTCATTATTCTTTTCTAGCAACCTAGAGTGCTTCTCTTCATTCTCTATAACTGATGTGGATGTTTCTGTCTCTTCAATTTTCTTGTTGAGCTTGATAATTTTACTTCTCAATGTGACAACTTCTTCTTCAAGCTTCTCAACCTTTTATTATTTCTTCAGTATCTGAGACTTCATGACTTCTTCTGTTCTTTTCGCTTCTTCAAGATGAATTTTTAATGTGATTGTTTCTTCTTCAAGTCCTTTCTCTTCTTGAGCAAACTCTACCTCAATCTGGTTTAGATCGTTAGTTATTTCCTTAAGATGATCTGTCAATATCTTCTCTCTCATTTATGTTTCTTCCTTCTATGCTTATATGTTGGCTTCCAAATACTGTTTTTGATATTCAATATTTTCTTCAATATTTCTGGCTTCTTCTAGCTGAGTTCTTAAGTTCTTGATGACATGTTGGGATTCTTCAAAACTGTGAACACTTTCCTTTTGTTTCATCAATTCTTCTTTGAGTGACTTGTTTTCTTCTCTTAGTTCATCTAAAGAACTAATCAGTTATGCTTCATAATTGTCTTCATTTTCAATTAGTTTTTCAGTCTCATTCCCTTCATGGCATTCTATTTCAAGATGTCTGTGTTTTTCACAATTAAAGAAAAACAACATACATCTAGTGATTATCTACTCTTCATCTTTTGAATATGTTTGACATGGTGAACATAATTCTTCTTGATCTGTATCTGCATCTTCTTTGGCATTTTCTGAATCTGTGATGGGTGAAGAATATATGTCATGTAACTTATCCCAAAGTTCTTTGGTTGATGAACATTTAACAACCTTTTATCTTATCGTATTAGGTAATCCTTCCTAGATGAAATCCATTGCTATTTTGTTATTCTTCTTCAATTCCTTCTTGGCTGCAGTCTTTTCCCTTTTTGAACTATCATATCCTGTAACAATTGATAGCCAAATATAATGTCCATGTGCCTGTAAAAATACTTTCTTCCTTTTGCTCCACATCTCATACTTTAAACCATTCTGACCATTAAACATTGGTACTCCATTCTCAGAATAATCCATGACCTCCTTCCAATGGTTAAATTGTTACCTGAAGGAACCTACTATGATATTAATTGTTGGTTTACTAAGAGGGGGGGTGAATTAGTAATAGATAAATTTAATCATTTTTCACCATAAAATGCAAGTGTTATATCAATGTAACATTATCATCCAATAGTTTCAAATAAAATAAACAATGAAAAAATGAGCAATCACACACATACACAGTACACCAGTGTTTTATGTGGAAACCCAAAGCAGGAGAAAACCACGCAATGTTTTTTCTTATATGTCTTTAAGAATTACATTCATTGGAAACACCAACTTCCTTTGTTTTCTAGCTGCAACTGGAAGGATTTTCCAACCCCCTAGTTTCTCAGGTTGCAACTTGAAGGAAGCTCCAACTCCCCAATTCTTTGGCTACAACCAGAAGGAGGCTACAACCCCCTAGTTTCTCAGGCTACAACCCAAGGGAAGCTCCAACTCCCCAATTATATGGAGGCAATACAACCCCCTATGTTCTCCATCTACAACTAAAAGTTGGCTAAAACCACCTATCATTTCCCCGTCCAACCACCCTGACATAGAAGTAGAATGATGGAACCATTGTCACACTATCACTGTGAGATATATTGTTGTCAACCTGTACCAATCAAACTGTAACAACATGTACCAATAACCTATGCCAACATGTACCATACATCAACCTATACCTCAACCTGTACCATAAATAATGCATCAACCATGCACCAAACCTGTACAAATAACCTGTCTAAACAACCTGTAATCAACCTATACCATCAACGAGTGCATCAACCATGCACCAAATATGTACCAATCATGCATCAAATACACATGAACTATGACTCATCAATATGTACCAACATTATCGACTATACACCTCATGTATGTGCCAACTCATCAACTACTTGTCTCAACCATGTACCCAACATTTATCTCAACCATATACCAAATACATATACCAATATAACCATCAAAATTTCTCTAGAAATACATCATGCTATCCATAACCAAATACCATTAAACCTTACATAAAACCATGTGTCATGACCTTACTTTTATGTAGCCTCAAGGATGTATTATTCATAAGCCAGTCATATACCAATACCACTAACAAGTGTCTCTCACAATGCACCACAAGATATACCAATAAATCAAACTAAGTGCACTAACAATATACTTCAATAGATCTGCCTCAAAAGCATTCTACAACAAGCCCTAAACTTCCAAGAGGGCATCCAATAAATTTACAAGGAAAACACTCAACTAGATTCATAAGTTCAATACTACACATATGAAAACCATACATTTTTCTTCTTGTAGCGTTCAGCTGCCACGATTTTTCCACCACACGTTTTCTGCCTCGATTTTTCTGCCGCACTTTTTTTGCCGCGATTTTTCTGCCACACTTTTCCTACTGCACTTTTTCTGCCTTACTTTTCATGCCATGATTTTCTTGCCGAACTTTTTTTGCCGCACTTTTTATGTCACAGTTTTCCTGGCGCGATTTTTCTGTCGCACTTTATTTTTGTCGTAGTTTTCTTGCCGCAATTTTCCTGCCACACTTTTCTCTATCAATAATACCTGCCCAAATAACCTTTCACAAAATAGATATTCAATGATATTCAATGGGTGATTAAATGAGATACTTTTTCCTCTTATTTATACTTTCGTGTAGCTTCCTCAAGGGGTTACCTTCTAACCATCTTAACCCACTTTCTTTATTTTAGGGCTAACCCATTTCTAACCACTTGTCCACTTAGTAATTTCTCCATTAACTTTATTATATAAATAATTTATTTTGTATCTAATTTGACTTATAGTACACTCATCACTTCACTTTATTATTTACCTTCTAACCATCTTAAACCACTTTCCTTATTTTAGGGCTAACCCATTTCTAACCACTTGTCCACTTAGTAATTTCTCCATTAACTTTATTATTTAAATAATTTCTTTTGTATCCACTTTGACTTATAGTACACTCATCACTTCACTTTATTATTTAAATAATTTCTTCTTTTCAACCACTTTGACTAATTTGACCTTTTGGGGCTTCTAGATGACTCATGAGGGTTCTTCAATTTCACATGGCCATAACTCTCTAACCGTGAGGAGTTATGTGACATTCCACATACCACCGGAAATGACATGACATGTAATATCCATATAGAATAGTACTATCTTCAAATATATTAAAACTTATACCATTATACATCAAACAAACTTGGGACCATTACCCAAACCTTTGTGCTACCAGACTTTCTTCAAGGGTTGACATCAATGACAGCCAACCCATTAGTGATAAGACAAGGTACGGGCCTGTCTGTACCTTGTCTTGGAACTTGGCACAGTGTTTGCTTCATGTGGGATGATCAGTTTAGCCACACAAGTTTTGCTACCTTGAGGTTTCACACTTTCTTTTTCCTTGTCCTATCACTACCTTTTTAGTGCTTTATGTCCTTTTTCTACTTTTTATTTGGCTTGTTTTTCTTGCTACGATGGTACACTTACTATAATACATAGGTTTTTTGTAGCATGAGTTACTGTGTACATGGTCGGTTGTCTTTATAGAGTTTCATTCGACTTCCATTTACTATTCCTTCCAATATTTGTCCATCCAAGGTTTCCAATCGTGCAACACCTGTCTCAATTATTTGTTGGATCACATACGGACCTAACCATTGCATGTGGAACCTCCCTAGGTGCTACAGATACTTGTTTTCATAAAGCAATACCAAATCGTCAACTTGAAATTTCTTGGATTTAATGTGTCATTTGTGTCAGGCCTTCTCTCTTGATTTCTGCTCCAGCTGATGGAATCTTGCAAAAAACTAGTCCTCCTTAAGATGGACTAACTATACCAATCTCTCCTCTGTTTCACCTGTATCTGAGAGCTCATTGATATCTTCAATGCACACGCTAGGTAGAATGAACTCCATTGGCATCACTACTTCATGTCCATAGACCAACCGGAACGGTGTCTACCCTATCAACTTCTTAATTGTAGTTTTGTATTCCCATAGTACTACGGGGATGCGTAAGTCCCAATCATCTCTTCCAACATTGAAATTTTTTGTTAAAATTTTCTCCAAAATATTATTAAATGCTTCCAATCTGTCATTATCCCGAGGGTGATATGGTGTACTCTTTTGATGATGAATCTGAAATTCTTCAGTTAGTGCAGCAATTGTTGTGTTTAGAAAGTGTGTACCTTGATCGCTAAGTAATATGCACGGACATCCAATACTGGTGAATACATTCTTGAATAGAAACCACACAACACTCTCTGCAGTACGATCTGTCACTAGTGTTGCTTCAGTCCACCTAGTTAAATGCTTCGTCGCAGTAATGATGTATCTCACTCCTGATCTCCTCGCGTGTGGGTTGATCAGACCTATAAAGTCAATTGCCCACTCATAGAAGGCTTGGAACGTAACTTGTGGATTGAGGGGAATTTCATCGCACCGACATGGTTTTCCTACTCTTTGGCATACTTCGCATGACTAACAATACTCCTCCGCGTCTTTGTGCAGTGTAGGCCACCAAAGCCTTGCGCATAAAACATTTTGTATTTATGCTTTGCTTGCGTAATGTCCTCTAGAAATCCCATCTCACGATTCCTCCAGTATAACCAAACTTTCATGTTCAAGTACACAACGCCTCAATATCCCATCTACTCCTAACTTATACAATTTCTCGGCAATCAACTGATAGTATGTTTCTTTCACTACCAATTGTTTCTTATGCGCAACTGTCATGTCAGAGGGAGTCACACTTGTATTTAAAAACTCCACAATGTCTACAAAGTAATCATCCACCATCCTTACTGCAAACAAATGCACATTTGGGAAATTATCATCTAAATTACCTGCATCATCTCCTGTTAATATGCGCGAGAAATGATCAGGTACTGCATTTAATTTCCCCGATTTTACTATGATCTCAAAGTCATATTCCTGAAATTAAAAACCATTTGCATATTCTTCCTCCTAAGAAAGGATTATTGACTAAGTACTTTAATGCAAAATGATATGTATACATCTTGAAATGAGATCCAAGTAAGTAATGTATGAAATTCTGGAGTGAATAGACCATGGCTAAGGCTTCGCATTCTCTAGGGGTATATTTTTTTCTGATATAGATAGCTTCATAATTGCAAACGCAATCGGATGGTCGATGTCTCCTTCTCTTGGTTGTGATAGTAATGCACCCAATGAAATGGATGATGCATCAACATGGACATGGAACTCCTTGTTCCAGTCTGGAAATATTAAAATGGGTGCAATGACCAGTCTTTGTTTCAGCATGTCCAACCCCTTCTAGTAGTCCTCATTCCATTGAAACTTGGCTTCTTTATTCAATAAATTCTCCATGGGTGTTGTAATTTGTGCATACCCTTTGATAAACTTCTTGTAATACCATGTATGACCCAAATTTTCCCTCAACTTTCTGACTGATGTCGGAGGTTCCAACTCCAAAATTACTGCGATCTTAGTTGGGTAAACCAATAGTCCTTTCTTGCATACTATATGTCCTAGTAGAATTCCAAATGGTGTGAAAAAGATACAGTTCTTCAAGTTCAGGGAAATCTGAAACTGTCTGCATCGATCTAACATGAGTCGAAGTACCTCTATATGATCTTGAAGTAGACTAAATATCGTCCAATCGTCTAAATAAACTTCCAAATATTTATGGATGAACTCCTTGAATGATGCCATGACTACTCTAGAAAACACCACAGGGGCATTCTTCAATCTGAATGGCATCACCATATACTGATAAATGCCCCATTCTGTCACAAATGTGGTTTTGTGTCTATCCTCCTGCACAATTTTTATCTAATGGTATCCAAAGAATCCATCTATAAATGAATATGTTTCTTTCCCTCCTACATTCTCTAGTACCTCATCCATGAATGGTGTTGGGAATGGGTCATGTAAGCATGTGTCATTAAACTTTCTTAGATCCACACAGATTCTAATTCCTCCTGTATTCTTGTCTTGCACCACCATTGGTTTAATCCACTCATATTCTTCTATTGGTTCAATGATTCTTGCGGTGAGCATTCTATCTAATTCAGCCTTAACCTTCTCCTTATACTTTGGGTTCATCCTGTAAGGTATCTATCATATTCACTTAGCTCTAGGTTTCAATGGAATATTCATCTCGCTTAAATCACCTGCTATCCCTTTCATCTCTGAGAATGTGGTTGGAAATAAGTCTCGATATTCCCATAATAAGTCTGTCACCTTTTCAATTGTCTCATCATTCCAATAGTATCCTATCTGCACAAACTTAGGATTCTCATTTGTCCCATTGTTAACTTTCTTTTTCTTTATAGGTTGTGTGTACACGATGGATACAATCTCTGGCCCTTATATTGTGTGTGTTCCTTTTGTCTCTGGTACCTATACATTACTGTGATATTCTTCCTCGTATTCTTCCTCCATGACATTATAGCATTCTAATAGCTTCTGGATCGTGATCTTGTCTTTGTGCGCATTTTCTAATGCTACTTCTTCCATCTATTCTACCATTGAGAATATATTTGTTTGGATGGCCTGTAGTGTTGCATGTATGGAGGGGGATTCATGTTCAAAAGTGAATGTGATTTCTAATCTTTGGGTCAATCCTTCCCATTCTTTTGTCTCCCTACACATCTCCAATTCTAAATACCAATTCCTTGGGACTGTGTCCACCATATGTATGAATCGATGCATCCACTCTGTCTCTGGTTCTGAGCCCCATAAAGCTCTACATTTTTCTATGTGACTCACAGACTTGGCCTCTCTTATTTACTTATGTGCACTCTCTTCTTCCTCGGGCCCAAATCATATATGCATAAGTCCTATTGCATTGTGCCCAACCCTTCATTCCCTTTTTGTGTGCAACCCACCATCTGGCTGGAGTTTCCTTTAAGACAACATCCAATGCCAAAATCCTCTATTGTTCAGGTACCTGTAACTCAAATGCTTCTATAAAAATACCAATCTCATTTATTCCATCGCACCTGGGTGGTTTACATATCTCTGTGCCAATCCAACACAAGGATCGGTTTATACGTGCACACCATCTAGTTGACACTTCATGCATTCTCTACTGTAAATTCTCTAGACTATCTTATGAATTAGATGCACACAAACTGATACTTCTCCAACTTATCGCGCTATTTGTTCTTGGATCGACATAATCCTCCATTCACGCAGTCAGATTATATAAGTTGTACATGTCATTTCCTTTGGTTGAATCTTTGTATCTCTTCCCTTCTGATGGGTCCAAAGGTGCAGTAACTTTTATATCCCTAACCTCGAAGATCATTTCTCTCCTTTTCAAGTTATTGATTTCTTGATTATTGACTGCCCATTCCAATCCCATTAAGGCAGGATATGGTTGAATATCATCTATGATCTCAATAACTTCAAAGTATGCTATGTTGCGCACCCCATCTATGTTCACAGGTACTCTTGTTAATCACCCAATCAGGATTATCTTATGTTAATTCGCGATCCTTAACTGAACAGGGGACCATATTAGCTCAGGTTCTCCCATCATCTCCCATGTCTACTTAGGTAGTAAATTCACATCCGAACCTAAGTCTAGAATAACATTATCCACATCGTACTCCCTAATATGTGCATTAAACATGAATTCTCTGTTGGTTCTCTTCCTGTGCAGTACCTGATTTACCATTCTTTGTGTGATAGGGGTGTCCCTTCCTTTTGTGCAGTGATCAATCATGTTATAAACAATACTGAGCAAATTTCTATCCTTCATCAAGTCTACACAACTTTTTAAGAATTCAGTTAGTGTACTTACTTGCGCACTTGACTTTGCAGGTATCGTTGGGTCTTCTATATGAGGAAGCGATGATGTTGTTGTTCCTCCATTTGTTCAAATTATTTCCTTACTTGCGCTATGAATGTCTCTTTTTCCTATTGAGGATCAAACGTTGGCATGGGTCCTGCTGAATTTCTTACCCACTGCTTTGTTTGGTTTCCTTGAGTTTCCATATATATTCTATTCGAGCTCCTCCCCGTGGAACAACTATGATTTTGGGTCCTTCACTGCATCTTTCGACTGACATCATCTGCACGTTCTGATTATGATGTTGATTTGGCTTTGGGTTTCCTCTGGCCTACCATTTTGCAACTAGTTGGGGACAGTATTTTGTTGTGTGATCCAGTGCTCTGCAATATGTGCATGTGGTACACAGGTTCTGGAAATCTTGGGCCAAGTGTCCAGGTTGATTATAGTTATAACAGATAATTGGTCCTCGTCCTCCTCTACCAAAATTCCCTCTACCTCGGCCTATGCCAAATTTATTCATGTTCCCCTGATTGAAACCCCTATGAGTGTTCTACTGCATGATATTCCCATCTACGCTAGTGTTCTCTTCCTAGATCTTATACATATATGATGTGTGCTCCCTTAGTAGGTAGAACGTGCGATCGTCCTTCTCTTCATGTCCCACGGACTTGCAAAAATTGCAAAATAAGTTCTTTGGATTACTCTAATATTTCTATAGTAATGAGTACTCAGTGGGATGATGGCCCCATTTCTTACAGATCTCACAGTATCCTCCTTTGGGTAGTGGATTTGGTTCTCCCGCTGCCAAGTATTGTGCAGATGTTGGGCATTCGTCCTTGTGATGGAATTATGTCCCGCACTTTGTACACCAAAATTCTTCTCATTTTTCCCTTCCCTTGGTAAGATCGTCCAGTTGGATTGTTAATGAAACCAACTGCGTCTGAACAGGTGTCATTCATACCGTGTCTCATGTCGGTGATGACTCTAGTTTCATCGCGATTTCTAGAGCTTCCGACTGCGATGTAACCTTCTGTTGAATCAGGGGCCTCAGAATGTGTGGTAGAAGTCCATCAATAAACCACTCTTGATGTTTTTGATCCAAAATTTGGAAATTCAGTCTCCCCATCACATCATTAAAGCATTGATCATAATCCCATATCGACTCTGTTTGTACATATTTGATCTATTTAAGCTCGATGATGTACTAAGATTCTGACTTTGGCTTTTTGAACTCCTTCGGTAGCGCTTGTTTTATATTTGTTAAGGTCACGGTATATCATGTAGGCGTAATGCTCTGAAATTTCATATACCATACTAGCACACGACCTCTAAATGTCATTGCTAACTGTGCAATTTTTACGACATCATCTTGTATGTTTTTAGCAGACTAAACTGTCTCGCAGAAAAACAAGTGTTGTTATGTATCCTCTATGCCCACTCCCTTGAATTTAGAAAGTCTAAGTGTATTATCTATCCCTACCATGTTGGTTTGTGTATTCCCTCCTCTTGGTGAGGTTGGTAAACTCTGATTTTGACTATGCGCACTACTCCCACTATTTTGACTGTTACAATTTTGTCTTCCTTCACTAACTACGATGGTTTCAAAAAATATTCAAAGGACATTTCTGATTGTGGTGACACACATGGGGTCATGGATTCAACACAAGATCTAATCTGAGTAGGACTTATCGACTCTTCTATTACTGTACTGGATTGACACCCCTCTTTTCCTCCTCCTATGTAAGGTATCTCTATGATTCAGACTTGTGTGCAAGGTTCTCGTACTTCTGGATCATTGTGTGACTCTTCTCTCCCTGCCCCAATATTTCCCCTTTTATACCTCCTTCCTCTGTGCAACTCTCCAACCTTGTAATGTTCTTCTGGTGTACTACCTTCTTGCATCCCCAGTCCCTTCCTTCCCTTTTCATTGCTTCCTTCCTTTTCTCAGGTGATCCCTATGTTATCCTCCAACTCCTATATGTGCGCAAAGCCCATTTAGTTGTCGCACTTCATTATCATCACATTATTTTCACATAATAACATTTTGATCCACGTATTTAATGATTTCAAGAACCTTCCATGCAAACCTTTGAAAAACATATTTCTATGACATTGTATGATTGGATGCAATCTACTACGAATTTTGTAACATAACCTGTGTTGAGGAAAAGGTATAAAGAACCTTACTCAAGCATTTTCAAATCTTGTCTAGTTAAGACAAGATACTTGGGAATGTCACCTGGGGTTTATAGCCTCAAAAATTTTCACTTAATCCACAAGTATCAATTACAAAGGATCAAGGTTGATTTTAGGTTTATAGCAATGTACAATAAAATTAAACTAAGTTATGTGAGAGTATACAAAATTTACAATAATGTAAACATGGAGATAAAAGCAAAATAAAGAACCATATATCATGAGGACACATATGTGAGACAAAAACAATAATTTTATTTTATTTCATTCTGAGAAACAAAATTGAGTTCTCTTTTACAAACCCCTGTGAGGGTAGGGACCAAAGTCAGATTTAGAAGCCTTTGATGGGAACCATACAAAAAAACTTTGACAACACAAAAAAATTGAAAGTAATGATCTAGATCAACTTGCCACAACATGCTGCCACTTGACTCTGCAAGATATTCTTTATCAGTCATGAAATTTAATTCATAAACAAACAAGAATACACAGACTGCCAAAGATAAATCAAACACCTTTAAAACAAGCTGTTGAAATATGTGATTCAGTTTTGAATCCTGATGCCTTCAATAAGACCATGTTGTCATCAAGAGGATTAAGCTTTCTAGTAAACTCAAAATGAATGAAAACTAAAAATATCTCACTATTATAGAGCAAACATTTTGGCTGTAGTTATCCTTCTATCCTCTCCCCCTTTGTCTCTTCAATTGATTGAGCTTTTATTCTCTCTCAATAAGTTATAGTAGTTGAACTACCTTTCTTTAGTTAAGTCAAATTAACTTAACTAATTAGTTCAAGACAAATAAATAATAATAACATATAAAAGAGGGTCTTTAAATAATAACTAAATAGGTGGGACCCCTTGTGACTCCCAACTATTTCCTTTTATAATTATCTGACATAACAAATATTCAAATCATTTAATTCAAAAATATCTCCTTGTAACTCATGCTTCATATATATATATATGCTCAAATGATAAATACCAATAGAATGTAATATAATCATCTCCCCAAAAATCATTATATCCAAGTTGTCCAATCAAAAATGCCCAAATGAATGTTGTTGTCCAAAATTTTATCAAAATAAAAATAAAAATATTGTCTTCAACATATAAAACAATCTCAATCATTAAAATCCATATTTACTATGTGAGGCATTAGGTCTCTTCTCGTTGTTGTCTCTTGCCTATGTTACTTCTACCATTATTGCCCCCACTGAAAACAAACTCATCCTGAAGCAAACATTCAATGAATCATGAAAAAATATTAATAATCCATACATGAAACTCCACTTAAATAAATCAAGAGTTGGCTCTATTATTTACTACAAAACACATGCAATCCATCCATAAAATTTTCATCAATTAATTTCCATACGAACAGGGGGTTGATAGGGTCACTGGGAGTATGGGGGTTTTGTATTGTGCATAAAATGATATCATAGAGGGGCAAATATATATGGATATTTTTCAATCAATCGTAAAAACAATCTGTGTATATAACCAACTCCCAAAACATCGATCCTCCATATCCATTTGTCATTTTTTCAAACAAAATTTACCCAAAAAATGAGTAAAAATAGAAGAGGGAGTGTAAAAGTGTAAGTGGGATAATGAGGGTAGTGCAACATGCGTAAAATGGTATAATGGAAGGGAATCCAATGTTTATTGTTCTATCATTATCCATACCAAACAATGCCATTTTCAAAATCAAATAAAATTCCAAACCCTTTACTGTTTTAAAATTCAAATTCAACACTTTGCTTCCAAAATTCTAGAACTGGTGTTTAACTTCAAGGTTGTTCATTTTGCATTTATAAATTGCATTGCACAAGAATAATTTCATAATTTGTTGCCCAAGGAACATTCAACAGTGATAACACAGCTCACGCACAATAGAGTCAATGAGACATAGTATTCCAATAATCACAACCAACAGTCGAAGAATGGACAAAATGAGGTCCACAACATTACCATCAGTACTCTTTTAACCACTACAGAGTTTCATGAAGTGGACTCAAAAGGGATCCATGTGTATAACACAATTCCAAATTTATATTTCAAATAAAAAAGCCTCCAAAGTTCATTTTTATTCTAGTTTGCAAAAATGCATTCAACGCATATATATTTCATCCATAGAGATACTCTTTCCTCATAAAAATCGAACACCTCAAGCATGCTAACACAGCAGGTCATATATCTTAAAAAATGTTTTTGCAACACTGTCGTCACCTCAACATTGCCACATGACAGACTGTATAAAAAAATATAAGTGGGCTTAGCATTATTTATAACATCTCACAATAAACAATCAACCAAAACCCATGACTAAAAGAGAACGAACAATGCCTTTATTAAATGTTGGGTTGGCCATCCTTGCACCGTTAGTCGAATACAAGGTTCGATATACCAATAAACAACAATGATGAGGATTAAGAGGACGAGCAAACCAACAGTTTGAGGGTTTGGCCAAAGTAATGTCTTCAACGGTCTCGTTACCACCATTGGTTTCATCATTAGTCCCAGTCACAAAGCTTATACAAGGGCGCGAGCATAATAGCCATACAATTAGATGACAAACAGAGTCTAAAAATAACCCAAAGACTGCGAGCAGTGGTACCATTTTTATCAGACAGAGAGGAACCACTAAAGAAAACCAAAGACAAGGCAGGCCCAAAAACTCCCACTCAATATGTTTTCCACAGGTAAATCAATGAAGCAAATATAGTTTTATCATCAGCAAGAGACACCCACACCACATTAATCTGTGAATAACTTGCATATAAATGCTACAGAGACCAGCTTCATCCATAATCTATACACAGTCGAAAAACCAATATATCGTAACTTTGGAAATGCACAGACAACAAGAAAATGCAAGAGACAACTTTTGACTTAATTAAAGGGAAAAGCAAAAATCCATGGATGGAGCAGTAAGAACCATCATACCTGGGTGTAAACGTTTCCAAGGAGAATCTACAAAGTCTGAATACCTCATCCACAGCTGAACAAAGCGGAGGCAAAAAAAACCAACCAAATGACCAAATGTGAAATGGAAAGGCTGGCATCCCTCGAGGTAGCTTAGAGCGATGTGCAATTATTGCACGTCGTATCTACATCTACTCCATCAACCATAGCCAATACGAGCGAGCTATCCCTACAACAAATAGCCCACTATCTCCACATTAATTCAATGCAAGTCGTGTACACCACCATTTTCCTATGTTTCAAACTTAACAAATGCACCAACCTTTTAAAACCAATGTAATATATGTCAACAATTGCTAGGGAGACCATGTCCCAATTCTCAAATATTAACTTAAAACAATGATGCATAACCCTCTTAACATGAAATCAAAGAAACACAACACCATTATTATATATAACTTGAAGCTTGGATTTTAGATGTTCCTTCAAATTGAGTGCATCGTAATTGAACTTGTGAGGACCATCAGAACAACATCATTACATCGCCCATAAAACTGGTGTTTGCTCATTTGTTTCAAAGAGTGATTTAAAGGAAATAAACTGAAGAACTCATTTCGCAACCAAGTCATGAGCAAGAAAAATGAGTCATCCTTCCTTCATATTCACACAGGGGATCCCACCTATATAGTATATTATTAATTATATGTAAATAATAAGGCATTGCAACCCATTTGCATGAAGGTACCCTACGTTGCGCTTTTGGGTGTCAACAAGCTGGCGACTCCACAAGGAAATCTGTTTCCAACAAATTAAGAACTTAGAATGTCTGGTTTCGTAGACCAGTGAAAATGGATCAAATAATTATTGACAAGAATAGTTATGCAACAGGGGGGGGGAATATGGTTTAAGGGAAATAATGAAACAAGACTTTGGGAATAACTTATGAAAAGTGGTACATATGAGGGGGTTTGGTACTGTATGCATAGCATTCGATCAATACGTATCAAATAGTGTTTCTTCATGTTTTAAGGAGAAATTTTTCGATATGCTCTTTTGAATCTCAGGATGGAGGGAAGAAAGGGATAGAAGAAAATAGGGAAGAAGACCAAATCATCTATCTTACAACAGTATTGAAAGCAAAATGAAATTTCATTGATGTCTAAAAGGAGGACATTGTGACAACTGTGTAAACTTTATTGTTTATTAATCAAAAATACTTATAGAATGGCATTGTTGTGGAAAAACGGATCCAGACTTTATTTCTGATAATTATGAAAACAATCTAAATAGAACAGAAAAAACGAAAGACAAAACTAAAGAAACTAAAAACCCAATTTATTATTTATGTACAAAGGGAGGGGAAAACATTCTTGGAGTCACGTAGGATGACATTTTGCATAGAGAAATGCATCATCTATTTTGGATGGATGATTAATGAATTGAAAGATGATGCATAAAGAGTGTCTATCACCCTTCCAAGCAACAAATGCATGTAGCAAGAATAATGGGCCTATCAAAATCCAAAAAAAGGTGATTACCATCTTGTAGGACCTGCTAGCCAACAATACGGGATTTTGGCTTGATATTGGAAACATGCACATGATCAATAACATTAGAATGATGGTTAGAAGTTTTGATGAAGAGGATGGAGTTAATGGGCTCTTTAAGCATTATAAGGTCATCATTTACAATCTCATGATCATGAAAAGAACTACCATGCACCGAGGGATAAAATAAAGGATTCAAATGCATAGGAATCCCTTTAAATTTGTCAATCATCAAAATAAATCATGCATGCAAGGGAGATATGTATATCATCATTGAATTCCTCAACCTCTTTGAACTGAAACAAGGGGTTTGTGAAGGAATTATGCAATGTAAAATCTTGATTATCCTTACGGAAATTTTCATAAGAAGAGTCAACATAAGAATCTATATGGCCCCTTGAATCCCCTCTTTCATCTTCTTCAGAATGGTCATGAGAAATACGAGGGATAGTGCTATTCAAATCAAGAGGATCCTCCCTGTCGAATTCATCCATGAAGAGTACTTCATTAGACACAAGTTGATCTTGAGTAGGATATATTTCAAAAAGGTCATCATTAAAAGGGAAGGAATCAAATAAATCGTTGTAAAAATTAATGTTGGTAGGTTGATTAGGGTAAGAATCATCACATACTTCTACGGACAAAGCAATACTAGGCATATGATTGTTTTCTTGACTATTCGAGAAAATATGATGATTCATGTGATATTCATGTTTAGCCTTTAAGAACAATTTACAGGTTAACTCTTCATGAGGACCATATAAAAATTTACATTGAGGAGGATCAAGGATGATTTCAGGTAAAAATTCAAAGTGATGAAAGATAGGCGAAGGAGGAAAGTCGATAAACAAACTTTACAAAAATTGATTCTCGCATGAAAATTTGACTAGATACTATACGTTTAGACCAGTCTCCTAGTTTACCACGGAGGGAAAGTGGAAAACGATCTGCAGAAGTATGTAAATCATAAACCCCAATAGATTGACAAAAGCTAAGGAAATCATCAATATGGTTCTGAGAAGATTCCCATGAGTTACTTTAGAAAAGAAGACAACTAACCATTGACAATGAGCTCAAATTGGATTTATACATGAACAGGCTAGTTAGGATTCGATAAATTCATGAAAGAAAGAAAGAAAATCTTATAAACAGAGAATCATATAACAATAAATACAAAGTATTAAAATACAAGAAACCAGGGAAATATGGATAATGTGTGTGTGTGTGTTGTT